>JAJEJO010046449.1:5109-230969 GCA_020662805.1 Glaucomys volans | reverse complement strand
ACTAGCCTGGCCACAGAACTTGGGGAATTCAACAAAGCTAAAATGAGGTTGATACCAGTAATGCCTACAAGAAATAGTTGGTGTAAGTTCTGAATGGCAAAAAAAACCTCTTCACAGACAATTGCTAATTAAAAAGAAGACAGTGAATCATTTTGTGATACAAAACTGATAATAATTTTCAACCCATTCCCTGGCACACTTAGCACATGAATGACCAAGCAAACCATCAGGTAAATAGGAAATCACATCCACAACCATGAGTTCATCTCCCATGAACACCAGAGTGACATCACTTAGCGTAACAGTCACTACCAATGATTTTTCATGGAGAGAGTGGTACTGATATACAGATCTGGGTAGTGTAGGGACGGTCACACTGCCATGGGGAGCTAGAAATGAGACGCCTCCTGCTCAGCTCTCTGAAATTCCCAAAATGGCCCGCTCAGACCCTAAGTCCTGGAGGGCTGGCATACAGTACGGTGACCATGCTTCTCAAGGTCAGCAGCTACCTTCTTGCTAAGAGAGTAGACCACAAGTGTTGGCACCATGCACACAGGATTCACACAGAAGACGCAACCATAAAAGGTGTTGGTGTGTTAATTCCCTTGACTGTGCTGAATGCTTCAGGGGAAGGTAAAGGGCCAGGTGGCAAAGGCATGGCAAAGGGGTGAGACAGGGTCACTGGGGAGCTGTGAGTCAGTCACATACCGCACTGCACATGGTTTCGAAAAACACTCAGTTAGTTTCTCTTGTGCTCACCCTTGCTTTCCCTGGGTTCTCTCCCCACATCCCTACATCTTCTGCACCTTGGTAACTTTCAAACTGACAGAAATTCTCAAGTCTGAAAACATCTGCCCTTCCAAGTCTGTCCTCATATTCCCTCCACATACCCTATGTAGGTTTATCAAGTACCCTTTTCTCTCCTTCAGTACTTTACATTCTGTTGTTAAATATACCTCCCTGTCCTAATAGGCTTTTGCTATCCAGCTCACCAAACAGGCTCTCACTTCCCTAATGACAGGAATCATCTCTAGAAAAGCACATTTCAAAAGGGAAGTAAAGCACCACAACATTCCTCCTTGGCTCTTCAAGAGAAACTCTGTTCTGCCCTTCATAATATCTGTACAGAATACTTCGGAAGGAAAGATGTTATGGTTTGGATATATGACATGACGCCCAGAAGCTCCAGTTAATGCACAAATATTCAGTGTTAAATGTATTAGATTATCAGAGCTACAACCTTATCCATTCAACCTCCTTTGGATAGTAGGCAGTTGGTATAAGGGTGGACGTGATGGTTCTCTTGTGACTTCCCTGGCAAGGCTTGTTTTTCCTGAAGTCCCGTTCCTACTCTCTGCTTCCTGACATCGCCATCAGCTCAGTAAGTCTCTACCACTCTCCCTTCCCCCATGGCGTCCTGCCTTACTTTGAGCCCAGTGCATTGGAGTCTACCACCTGTGGGTTAAGACCTCTGAACCCTTAAACTACAAATAAACATTCCCTCCTCTACTTCATTCTCGTTGGGAATTTTGATCACAGAAATGCAACAGGTGTGTAAAGTAGAAATTGACACCTAGAAGTGAGGTTGCTGCTGTGACTATCTTAACTAAGTGGTTCAAAATCCTTTGGAAATGGTTTGCAGGAGTAATTTTGACAAGGGTAGATATTCAAGCTAGAGAACCTTTAGAAGGGTGTAAGTGGGAGCCTAAGAGGTGAAACTAGTTCAGTAGTCCAGAGAGCAAGTAAGAATGAGGACTATGCTCATGAGATTTCAGAGGGAAATGAGGACTTGACTGGGAACTGGACTAAAAGCCATTCTTGCTATATTTGGGCAAAGAATTTTGGCTATATCTTGCCCAGGTCCTTAGAAGTGTGTTAGGGTGAATTTGAAAGTACTGGACTACTCTGGCAGAGGAAATTTCAAGGAACTATAACATTTGGTTGGTGGCATGCATATTGCAGGCAGCTTTTAACCAGGATTACCATGAGAATCAGTAACAGAAAGCACAGCTAAAGGAGTTTAAAAACTCGCATTTTTGCCACAAAAGTGCAAGTAAAGCTGGGGCAAAACAGGTGTGCTTGTTCAAGAGATAAGAACCCTTAAAGGGATGCTAAGTACTGTGTGCACAGACAATAGCAAAGATGCCTGGATGGCATTGTAGAAACTAAACCCCCTACAGACTCAGGGTATAGAAGACGAAATACCTTTGAGAATAGATAATGAGGAATTTGCTTACACAGGGCAGGCCAAGGAAATCATTTCACCATTTTCAAACCAAACATGCACTCAGGTCACTATAGTTGTGATACTAGGGACCCTAGGCATTGCATAAACTGGAGGCAGACCTTGGCATTATCCACATAGTGCTGATTCTACTGGAATGCAGGATTATCAAGATATGGTAATGGAAGCTTCCACCAAGATTTCAAAAGAAGACATGGGAGGACAGGAAAAGAGTGGCAGGTCCTAAGAGTTCAACTGTAAAGTTGTAAAGGTGAAACCAAAATTAGAATGGATACTCCAGAAAGTAAGAGATTATAGCAATTAAAAGAGGCCAGTAGCATGGACTGTGTGCCAAGAAAACCTGGGTCTATAGTCCATGTATGCTGCCACCAGCCAGGCTGAAGGGGCAGAGTTGCCCAAGTCCTTTGAAAATGATGTCTCCCAGTCAAGTGTCCTAGATGTTATACACTGCACTGGGGAATCATTTTTGCCAAATTAGATTTCAGTTTTCTTTTGGCCCTAAAACTTCTTTCTGGGCTCCCATTCCTCTCTTTTCAAATGTTTATTCTATGCCACTGTATATTTGATATATCAAACTTGTTTTTTACTTTTATAGGAGCTCACAGCCAAACTTTCCCTTGAGTCTCAGAAGAACTTTTTGGACTTGAACTGAACTTTTTGGGCCATGCCAAAGCTGTTGAGAGTATAGGACCTAAAAGCATTTTGCATTATCAGTTTGGCAATGAACTACTGGGGGTCAAAATGTTATGGTTTTGGTAACAGATTTCCTTCAGAAACTCCTATAATGCAAGAACATTCAGAAGTGAAAGGAGTAGATTATGACCGCTGCAATCTCATCAGTCCATCCTGGTTTAATGGACTAACCTGGTAGGAAGCACAGTCAGGTGGGACAAGACTGGAGGAAGCAGGTGAATGGAGGCACAGCCTGGAAGGTTGCTCTTCCAACAGCCCCTTTCTGTCTCATGCCCCTTGCTAACCTGCCATCACCTTAGCAGCTTTCCTGCCATGGGCCCTTCCCCTATAATGTGCTGCCTTGCTATGGACAAAGAGCAATGTAATTGGCCAGTGGACTTAGACCTCTGAAAATTTGAGCCCCAAAAAGCTTTTCCTCTTCTATGTTGTTCTTGCTGTTCTTGTGTATTTTGGCCACAGTGACACAAAAAAAGACTAAAAGTGGATGGGTCCTTTGCTTTTCTATCCCCCTTTTCTCCTTCCACAGTTAAGGGCTCTAATTTGGTTCCTTTGTTGCCACGGTAGCCAACAGTATCAGAACACAGACTTCGACAGTTGGACCTTTTAGCCACCACTACAAGGGATCTGAAGGATTTCTCATATCTCATTTATGACGAAGGAGTTGGCAGCACCTTTTTTGCGTGGGTGGCTATCAAAGCTGGTCATGTCAGAGTCTACAACATGTGTGTATTCTCTTCCACACTTATTTGCTGGGGCATCACTGAAAATGCTGGACTAAAGACGCCATCTGATGATGGGAGAATGGGCATTGAAATAGTTACACTCTTTCTGGAAAGTAATTTAGTATCAACTACCATAAAAATTTAATGTATTTAATGTATTTGTGATCTTTGGTCCAATGATTCAACCAATAGGACTATAAAGAAAGAGATATTTATGGATGAGAGGGTTCACTGTCGTGAATACGACCACTGTTAACGGTCTTAATAATATAAAGATCATTGATCACCTAACTTAGGTCATTAATAATCACCTAAGATTCACTAATGAGAAAGTAATTAAGAATTTTAGAATAATAAATGTGTTTCTTACAGGCTATAACAAAAAATTTAATCTCACTTGGTCTTGATGTGTCATGCAAATATATTAAGATGTGAATATATGTACTATGTATATATATACATTAATGTATATTGAGAGAAAAGGAAAAATGATAAGGAAACCCATCAAACTCCTTTACTGATGGTTATCATATTTAGGATAGTGGGATCACATGGGCAGTTATTTACATTCTCCCACTTTTCTGTAGTTTTCAAATTTTATACAACTATATTTTATGATAGGCAGTTTTTGCTGCTGTGTTGTTGTTGGTTTGGGAACCAAGGGGCACTCAACCACTCACCCATATCCCCAGCCCTTTTTTCTATTTTTTATTTTGAGACAGGCTTAGGGCCTCACTAAGTTGCTGAGGCTGGCTTTGTACTATTGATCCTCCACCATCAGCCTCCAAAGCAGCTGGGATTACAGGTGTGCATCACCATACCCAACGTGGTAGGCAGTTCTTTCCACTGTAATAATACAAAGGGGGCTGAGGCTATAGCTCAGTTGGGAGAGTGTGTGCCTCGCAAGCACATGGCCCCGGGGTTCAATCCCTAGCACAGCCAAAAAAAAAAAAAAACATACAAAGGATGAGAGGTAGCTGGTAGAGATGCTTAGTAACAAAAAGCTAGTATACAATAAGATATGTTTTTAAAGAGAAACTTTAAAACTGCCTTGACTGAAGAGTACAAACATAGGTGTGCTTCTACCTGTGGGGTAGTTCTAAATGGAAAAAAATCAATGGATATTAGTGCTTAAATATTTCGCGATATCATCTAAAGTGTTTTTCTTTTGAAGTTTTCTGAGTTCTGGGAGACCAGGGTTTGAGCCTGTGGCCTCCATGGAAGACTCATCCTCTGACAGCAACTGCATTGAGGAAGAGGACTGCATTTCTGAATCTGAATCCAATCTGAGCCTCTCTGTAGGCTATTTCCCCTATGAGGACAGCACCGCCTATGAAGACACAACATCCTGTGAAGATTCAACTTCTGAGGGTTTTTCCTGCCACTTTCTCCCTCCTATCCAAGGGACATGGGGGATGAAAAGCTTAAGGAGGCATGTTGGGATAAGAGATCAAATTCAGGACAACCCAGAGATGTTTTCCAAACTAACCATCTCACTGGCCTGGGATGTTGATATGGGCTCTGATCATCAAGACTCACTATCCAATTTGGATCTAAATGGAGACAACCAGTGGATAGAAAAGTGGCCACAGGAGAGGACAAAACTGACTCTCTGCAAACTGGACAATCTAATGCAAAAGCTTAAAGCATTTCTAGAAAATCAGAAAGAAGATACAGATGATGACTCTGTGCTCTCTGAATCTACTCAGGAGGAAGATCTGCAACCTTCCAGCTACTTCCCTCTTAATATGTATCAGGTCAGTCATTAAGAATATTAAACCTGTCAGGCCTTGCCTGGGGGTAAACCTCTAGAAAATGTCATTCAGTTTCTAGAAATGCCACCCAGGTTTGAGAAAGATTAACTTACTGAGGTGAGCACAGAGCTGACTCACTGCAGAGCAAGGGACAGGCCCAATGAGGGTGCCAGGTTGGAGAGCATGGACTCACTGTACCTGCTGTGAAGCAGTTATGGACCCCAGTGTCTGAGAACATGAACAATGAGAGAAGGGTAACAGCAAGGAAGGAGCTGGGGAAGAGATGTAAGGGAAATGCCAAGGAGCACTGAGGAAAACAAGAGGAAAGGAAAAAGGGCAATATTTATGCAAAAAAGAAAAAAGAAAAAAACTGTGTAGGTGTATATTTCTGTGTGTTTTTAATTTTTAGTAAATACTGAAACTGCACTTAGAGTTGGCCTAATCTTCATTTAAAAAAAAAAAATGAGATTTCCATAAATGAGTAAATACGGACTCCACTGCTACTGGCATTACATATATCTAACTCATCCTTATTCTCTTGGCAGATAATAAGAGAGGTGAGTGGCACTGCAGAGACCCTCTCAGTCTCAGCAGGGCAGCCAAAGGAGGGTGACCCACCTTCTGAAACAGAAACCACATCCTGTCTGAACTTCCGGTCCATCTTTCACTGGCTCAGGACACGGCTCCTCTCTTCCCTACCCAGGAGAAAGCATCCTGAGAGGTCAAGCAAGAGACCCAGTCTGCTGGATCCAAAGAAAAGACATTTCCTTAGAGGAAAGAGAATCAAACCTCAAGAATCCCTTGAATCACTACAACCTATACCCCCGGAATTTTAAATTTTTGACATAACCTATTGAATAATCCTCATAGTTTTATGTTTTGCCAATAAAAAAAAAAAATAAATGTTATCCATGTCATCCTCTTCTTCCATCACAACATCTGGGCCCAGGCTAAAAGTGCATATTGTCTAGAAGATGGAAATTCATCCTTAGAACATTTTAGATAGCATTATGCTTCCTAAACAGGAGGCATATTTTTTCTCTTGGCCACCAACCATTCTTACTGTATTTACCCCATTTTATCTATTTTATGATTTCAAATGTTTTATCCTCTTTTATCATTAACTCATCTCCCCACTGCCAGAAAGCAGCAGGACACCTGTCAGACTTCCACATGGCAGGATGGTTTTGGTGGAACTTCTGGGTCTTGAGCAATTGGCAGTGGGCAACAAGTCACTGTGGAAGCTCCAATCAAGTGTTTCAGACTCTCAAAAAGCAGTTGTGCACCAGGTGCAGTGGCGCATGCCTGTAATCCCAACAGCCCAGGAAGCTGAGACAGGAGGATCAAGAGTTCAATGCCAGTCATAGCAACAGCAAGGCTCTAAGCAACTCAGTGAGACCCTGTCTCTAAATAAAATACAAAATAGGGCTGGGGATGTGGCTCAGTGGTTGAGTGCTCCTGAGTTCAAACCTCAGTACCTTTTCCCCCTCCCCCCAAAAAAGCAGTTGTAATGTTCCTCGGGAGTCAGACTGGTTCTAGCATGTTGGTTGGTTCTAGCAAGTTGGCTGGCAACAAGTGTCCCACAAAGGAGGATGATGAGGGCTGGGAATGCTGCTTAACCACCCTAAGCCTGGCTTTCTTCATTCATAAGATGAGCGAGATGGTACCACAGACTTCACAGGGTTTTTCAGAGAATGAATGAGATAAAGCAAGCACTTGATAAATACTGTGGCTGGTGGTGGTGGTCATGTTCCTGAGGATCTTCCCCCAAACACTTCATTCAAGGGATATCCTAGAGAGAGAGTTGGAGCCAACTCTCGTTCAGCAAGGATTAGGTTTCTTTCAGAACTTGATTTAACCAAGTCCTCTCTCAACCCACTGCAAGGCTCTCTCTGAAATTCCCTTGCCATCAAAATTGTCCCTACAAGTCCACTTCTTTCAGGAAGGATAGACTCATCCTTCTTCTGGTTCCTCCTGTGCTACCAATTCACATATCATGACCACCATCATCTTCTCTGCTCACCCACAGGTTCCCCCAAAGGTCCTCCTCCTCTAGCTTTTACTTCCACCCTGTGTGACCTTCAGCATTCACGTGAAAAACATGAGTGTTTAGCCTCAAAGGCCTTCCTTTCCTCAATTCCAACCTCCTTATCCCTCCCTTCTTTCCTTCCCCAAATGTTGAGCACATAGAAATATCTGAAACATTACTACTTCAACATACCAAAAAAAGATGTCTGGCTCTTTGTACTCAAAGGGCTCCATATTTAAGAGTTAAAGCCACATAAACATATGACCATAAATGATGTGAGAGTAGTCTGTAGGTATACAAAGGATACCGAAGAAAGAATAATTCAGTACAGGAAGGATGACTTTCAAGGTTTTCCTACTTGAGGGTCCCTGAGATAGAAATATGGTAGTTTGAGATAGGGGACTTTAAGCTGCCAGATACATGGAAATGAGGGTGAGATCATGATTGGCTCATCACACAAATGAGAGACGTGTGGCTAATATAGCCCAGGAAAGACAATAGGGAATGAAGGGAGAAGATCAAAGAATATGGCCCTGTGACCAATACAGTGCATTCTCAAGGTCACACATGAGTCTCTCCATAGCCAGACTGGTCTCTTCTCCACCTCTCTGAGAACTCCATTTCATTTCACTAGTTCACTCCAACACCCTCCTCCCCCTTGCCTTCTTACTCTTTTACTTCACCAAAACCTGCAGTTCCATCACCACACCTGCCCCTGACATACATCCTTTCTATGTGCCTCATCCCCAAAGTGTGGCATGTCCACAACCTCTAGTCATATGCACAATGCCTACCCTTCTCTTCTCCCACATCTGCTTTTAATCTCTATTCACCCGATTCCCCTAGGGGACACTCTTGCTTCTCATAGACCATCACACAAAATTACTGAGATTTTTTTTTCCTTCTCCATTCCCAGACTGCCTGGGCAACTCCTCTTTCAAGTACTTGATCTAGGATTACTGTAGCCCAACACTGATCATCCTAGGTAAAGTTAACTGAGCCCTTTCTTCAGCTGTACCCTGGTCCCCACACCTGTACTTTCCAGTTCTCCTATATATATGTTTTACCTAGAGGCTGTGAAATCAAAACACAGTGTCTAGTCCAGAGTAATCTGTCTCTCTGGCTCTAAGTAATTTTTCAAATGTTTTCAATATATCCTACATCTCTCTAATTTTTCGATGTAATTCTTTAGAAGTGAACCACAACAACTTAAAGAGTTGCTTTTCCTTACATACAAAGTGACTAATCCCTAGGGTTAAGACTAATGAGGGGGAAGGCTGAGGCAGGAGGATCCTGAGTTCAAAGCCAGCCTCAGCAGATTAGTGAGGCACTTAGCAACTCAGGGAGACTCTGTCTCTAAATAAAATATAAAAAAGGGCTGGCTCAGTGGTTAAGTACCCCTGAGTTCAATCCCCAGTACCAAAAAAAAAGAGAGAGAGAGAAAATGGACATCAGGAGAAGATCAAGTGATAGGGTGAACTGCAGATTGAGAAGCCTATTGAGACCAGACGAATTTAAAACCTCATTTGCAAATTTAATCCAACAAATATGCATGGAACTGTTATAGTGCTTTTGAATATGATAATAGGTCAAAATAGGGGCAAAATCTTTTTTTCAGCCTTAAACAGGATGTGTTAATTCATGGCTCAAGAGCATGCATAGGACCTAATCTATCCAGATAAAAGAACATCCTCTAAAATCTTCTTTCAGAATGACAGAAAGATAAATAAAGTAAATTATGAATTAATTCCTAGAGAGTGCTAACATCCTTACCTTGATATTAAAGAACAGTTTTGTTTACCTAGGAGGAATTGTTGTTTCAAAAATGTAAGTCTTGACATGGGGATGTAGCTCAGTGGTAGAGCACTTTGCTTAGCATGAACAAGGCCCTGGGTTAGACCCCCAGCACCACAGAAACAACAAGAAACAAAAATATAAGTCTTCTCATTGTAAACTGCAAGTGAAAGAATTTCATGGCATGCAGGATAATCTCTAATTTCAAGCTGGATGTGTAGGTTTTATATAGCATTGCCTGGAATCAATCTTTTCCTACTCTCCCCTAATAACCCAACAAATAGTACAATACCCTGCTTTCAGAAGTGAAAGAAAATCCTCATCAGATAACACGGAAGGAGTCCATCACCAGCAGAGTACAAAGGCCTTAGGCTAAATTCCTCCAAAGATTATTAGCATAGATCAAGAAGTTTCCTTACTAAACAATTTCCTTTTTTCCTCCCAGCTTTCAAAGGAATTTCATGGTTTTAATGCTCACTGGATTTCATTTCAATACAATAGGTTTGATAAAGAACTACTTCCAAGGTATATTCAAATGGAATTTTTTTAGACTGTGGCTTTTAAAAGAAAATTAATCTCATTACTGGTAAATTCTCTCAGTCTAGGAGAAATAAGAACAGCAATTTACCTAGCTTTGAAAAAAGAAAAAAGAAAAATGATCTGGTTGACAGGAGACTAGCACAAAGATATTTTTCTAAAAATAAATAAAAGATTTCAGTTTATTTACTTTTGTTGAGATTTTAAAATACAATTTTTTACCCAGTAGGGAGGCAAGTCCCCTGCCCTTTCAATTTACCACAAGTTTCAGAGACACTCAATGTCTTATGTCTACTTGGAAAAGCATTTACTATACATTTTTTGTTTCTCACAAATCAGGAACAGTTTGACACTTATAATACTAATAATTCCTACAAATTGTTTTGATATTTCCTTTTATTTTGAGCACTGACAGATTATTCTGTTTCTTCCAACCTTACCAGAAATACAGGCACAGAGTCCCCAAATCCTGTTCTGTCTACACTGGGGGACTTGTAAGAGGGAGAGAGACAGTGCTCTGCCATGGTCTTTAACAACACCGTATGCTATGTACTTATTAAATGACTAAAGCTACAGGTCCTCTCTTAAACAAAAGTACACATTCATTGCTATCAGGTATATCCTACTTTGTTTTAGCAGTGTTACTAAAAGTCTCTTCCTTCCCATTTAACATTTCTATAGCCACCTAAAGGACAATGCAGGCAGAAGTCACATGTATTGAAAACAAGGGCCCGCTCTTGACATTAGTCCACGATCTTTATATCACAGACTACTGGTCAGATAGGTCACCATGAAGCTGGTGTCAGAAGAGAGGAGACTATGGGAAAAGTTTATACCCCATTTTCCCAACTCTGTCACTTCCACAGGAGGAAGAATTAGTGGATGAGGTGACATATCATCTGCAGGGATGCCATTCTTTATCCCTGACATGGGGAATTCCACTGGACACTCTAGGAGTAGGGGATAATGTAGAAGGACCTACAGGAAATCCAATGGTAAATGTTCAGTGCACCTTCACTGGAAGTATAGGTTAGGAACATTTTATCTTGACAGTTTTGTTTCTACAGCAAATAACCCAATGGTAAATATAGGAGGTAATTAATACAAATTAATGTCAAATAATTTGTCAAAATGTCCAAGACCACAGGACCTTTGCCCTCTCTCATGTCATAAGTTATCCAGATTTAGGGAGGTGTCAGTTCTTGCCCTTCTGAGTCAAAACAATGATTCCTAAGAGTCCCCTACTCCACTACCTCTGACCCCTAACACACTTGCTTTTCACATCATATAAATGCTTATTAATTTGGTTGTATCTTTTCCCTTTAATATATTTTCTTTGTGCTTTTTGCTTGATGGAATTGTCTTGGGTTGAGAACACAAACTGCTGAGAGTTCTGTCTATTTGTTATACTTTGTATAGTATTTAGTACAATAAAAGCTTTTAGTACAAAAGTATTTAGTACAATAAAAGATCATAAAAAACAAAGTACCCATTCATATATATTGAACACTTTGCAAATAACTGAAAGTTCAGAGACTCCTTGAAACTCCCTTTTCAATTCCAGGTTAAAAACCCAAGTTGTTTTTGTTTTTTTTTGGGGGGGGGGTCATTGTACACAAATAGAGTACAACTATTGTTTTTCTGGTTGTACACAAAGTAGAATCATACAATCTGCATACTCATACATATACATAGGGTAACGATGTTCGTCTCATTCTCTTTCCTAAAACCCAAGTTCTTACATAAGACTTCCTGGCTTCAAGCCCAGGCCCATGACTTATTAGCTATGACTCCTAAGGAAGTTATATAACCTCTCTGGGCTTTGTCTCCTCATCTATTAAACTGCAATACTAATAGCACTAACCTCAAAAGGTAAAAGTGAGTATTTAGTAAAAGTACCTGGCACACAGGAAGCACTTACAACTTAGATACTGCTGGTTGCTGCCACATGACTCCTTTGTTTTAAAAATCTGCCAAAGCACCTAACAACTATAAAGCCCAAACAAAGTGCCATAAAATCTCTACAACTGGATCCTGTGGCACTTCTCCAGTCTTCTTTCACAATACCCATGCTTCACCCCTAACCCTCCAGAACCTTTGCATCACTTTCCTGTGCCCTCTTACCTCAGTGCCTTTGCTTCTGTGGCTCCCTCTTCTAATTACTGCCCTAACCATGCTACTTCTCCAGTCAGACCTGCCACTCACCTACTCTCAAATGTACCCTTCAAGTCTTGGATTAACCTCAAGCCCCATGGTAGACTAGAGCAGGCTGGAATTAATTTCATTCTCTTTGTGTCTCTTTGCATGATCCAAAGTCCCTGCCCAGTTGCTTGTACATAAAATCTCTACAATAAATATTTGGTGAAATGAAAAATTAGTCTGTAGGAAATAATTTAAACAGTTAATATCTGAAATAGAATGTTACTTTCTCTCATAATCCTTAACTTGCTTCTACTTTAATTACATCTAGTCTCTAGATGTTTGTATTGGTGGGCAGGTAGAGGTAGCATAGTGTAGATGTTTCCTGGGTAGAAAAGCTCAGTTTTGTACAATAAACAAAGTGATCTAATAAAAGAATACCCATATCTTCCTAACTACCAGAGTTAAAACTAGGATGTGATCCTCCCTTTTGAATTTAAAAGGCTGTGCAGAGTCCAAAAGTCCTAAAAGGCAGACTTTGAAAAGTGTGCAAAGTCCAGCTTGGCTTGAGCAAAAGGTGTATTTCAGTGCAATGCTAAAAACCAAGAGTCTGCAGTGGAAGCCAGATGGTTCTGAAATTTTTCATTTATCCTGGGCCAGAGTAGGGGCAAAATCAAGAGATTGGGATGCCCAAATCTGTGTTCTAGAGAGAATTTTCTAAAAACAGCAGTATAGGAGTGGGAGTGGAGTGCATTAAAGTTGGCAGCAAGAATGTTAGAGAAAAAAAAAAAAAAAAAAAAAATGTTAGAGAAAAAACTCTGCCACTCAGGCTCCACAGTAAGATGGAAGGAGGAGTCAGATGCAGTCCTGGTCTATAAGTTTTCTCCATTCAGAATCATTTTCTCAATATTGTTGAAGGTTACTTCTATTCCACTCAGGCGCAGCTGTGACACCCTCCTGCTACACCAGCTCCGAGACACTACTATTTCTTATCTTTGGTAAGCATTTATAGGAGTTAACTTAATAAGCACAAAAATCCATCAGATTCAGATTAGCTATCAGGCAGTGAACTACCAGGTGCCATGAACATATTTCTCCTTTCTCTTCCTTTCATTCATTTATTTGGTATTCATTTGCTTGCTGAGTTCCCTCTATGTGCTGGTCATTACTACTTATTTTTCATGCAATGATGATGAGAATACACGAGATGTTGTTCCTGTTCTCTAAATGTCCAAAGCCAACAAATGATAATTTATTGGTCAAGTTCTCCTTGACTGTCTTCACTTACATGAGTCTATTAAAAAATGTACTCTGGACATTGATTGGTTTAGCTATACCAGCTTGTAATTCCTTTTTGCCTTCAATAATTGATTTTCTACATGAACTGTAGAGTTGTATGGAGGAGGTTTCCTGACACACTAACTAGAATCACTTTATTCATACATATATTTTTGTATATGTATATACGTATATATATAAATTATATATATATTGTGTAAATATATATGTATATTCATACATATATATTTTCAACATAATATTTGTGGATTTGCCTGCTTGCTAAAATTTGTTTACAATCCCCAAATCATGACTCAAGGTGTTTCCAAGGTCACCCATGGACATACATGGAGTTGCCCGCATAATGTTCCCAGCTGAGGTAGAATAACACAATGCTCAGCCTTCATAGTATAAGTATCCTTTTCACAGTGCCATGTTTTTCACATTTTTTATGCTTTTTGTTGAAACTTTTGTTGTTTAAAACAGGCTCCAAGCATAGTACTCAAATGCTGTATAATGTTCCAGGGCAAGGCTCCCATGTACTGCAGGGACAAAATACAAGTTGGAAAAGCTTCATTTAGGCATGGACTATACATTGCAGCTGGCCATGAAGTCATTGTTAATGATTCAGTAATTAAATAGTGTCTAAACAGAAACACACATAAAACAAGGTTATGTATTAATCAGTTGACAAAAACATGACCTGACGTTGGCAGGAACCTAACTCTGTACTTTCCCTAGGAGAAGTACTTCAGGTTCAGTAATTCAGGTTTCACAGTGACTTTACGGACCGAAACTACCACACTCTCTCACACACACACACACACACACACACACACACACACACTGGCATCAATTAATTACACTAAGGAAAGAGAACAAAAACTCAGTCATACACACTGATTTTTTTTTTTTTCAGCTCTACATTCTAAGGATTTCAATAGCACCACAAAGTAAGGAAACAAAAATCATCCGAAAGAACCTAAAACATTTTGGTGGAACTAGTTGGTATCCCTTGTCCCTCTGGAGTCACTCAAGAGTTTTGTAAAGAACTGGCTGCTCTCCTGGCTACCAAAGGAAGGAGGGAAAAGGAGTTCAACAAACCAGGGGTACTGTGGCTCAGGGAAGGCCACTGCTATTCTCTCTTGTGAGACATCTAATGCTTGAAGGGACAGCACTCTAGTTATTTCCTGTTTGAGATTTGGTCTTTAACTATCCCAATCACACAGGTGCTTCAATCTAGGCCTTGAAAAGAATGGTCTGGGCAAGACCAATGTAGACAACTAACTCCAGAGGTCCAGGTTGACATGACTATAGCCATCTTGGTAGTATGTGCCATTTGGCCCACAAGGTGACCCTGGCATACACAGCAAAACCTATAAACAGTCATGAAGATAGTCTGGGGATTTTGTGCCAGCCATTAACAAGGAGACTGTTTTTTAATTGACACTGGACATATCAGTAGTTGTTTGGGTTTTTGTTGTTTGTGTGTTGGGGGGGTTGTTTTGTTTTTTGACAAAGCACAGATACATTGTGCTTGGCCATAAGCCACCTTTTTCTAGTTTAGCATTAAAAAAAAACCCTTCCTTGAGTTGCTGGGATCCTCCTATCTTACTGCCACCCAAGACACATTTCTGTTCCTAAGTTCCTAATAAACTGCATTTTGTGTAATTCTGGATTTGTCTGTTTCTTTCTTCAAACTCTTGGCATCTTCTGCCCTTGGCAGCTGGTTCCCATGTACTGGATTTTCCTGGAACAAGCATGAAAATCTTAAGGCTCCACTTCTGTAAGCAAATAATGCATTCTGTGACTTCTAAAAATGTATAAATAATAAGACAATTTAAATTCCACCAAACCACCCAAAACATTTGCGAATGCCTCAGAGTTTACATTTTCCTTAGTAAAAGCAAACCTCAAGCAGGAAACCACTTCCGGATGTCAAGGCATAGGAAGCTGCTTCCTTGCTTTAGGAATCCCACACTTAGAACGAAAGCATTAGTGGAAAGGTCCATCATGTGTCTTCTTAACTATCCCGCAAGGCTGGGATAATGTCCATTTGTTGAACAAAACAGTCATCCAAATACAAAATGGTCTAAAAACTTCCAAGCAAGTTGAGACCAAGGCAATGAAGAGGAACAACTAATTAGAAATCAAAGGCAAGAAAAATTAGATCCAAAATGAATATAGTACAAATGCTCAGAATAGCCCAGAAAGATAGCTTTTCCTTTAAAATCTCTAAATATTACAGATTCAAATGGCCAAAGTATCTAAAGTCAACTGCATAATTACTACTACAAAGGTAAAGAAATGAGGTAAAAAACACACAAGTGAGAAAAGTTGATGGCATAATGACAATTCATGCTTTGAAATACAAATAAAAACAGAGAAGACAATAATTAGACTGTACTTAGGAGTCCATCACTATCAAGGGATTACACACAAGTTCAAGGTAGGAGAACCAGGAAACTGTCAGGCTGTTTCAACCCAAAAGTTGCCATAATTTCTACAGAGATGACATGTTACGTTTTCCCTAGAGACCAGAGGGATAATGCTACAAGGGCTGTAAACTTGCTATATCCCTAACTTAACTCTCCTCTTGGCTGAAGAAGCTCTGGAATGTGATTTGACCAAGAGAGGACAGCACTACAGTCCTCAAGGACCACAGGAGTACTCCCAGGAGACCCAACCTTAGTTCTCTAATTAAAATGCACAGAGCCTTAAATTTCTGCTAAATAATGGATATAAGTTCCCATTTCTCTACTCTGGAAGTAATGGAGGGCCTTGGCTCAATGAAGCTCTGGTGTCAGAACCCAGGTTTCCCCAAAATGCCGTAATATTAAACCACAAATCCACTAAGTGAGTCTCTGTCTTACAGGGGGAAAAAAAAAATCAAAGTCCCTGACTGTCAATTTCTGAAGAAGTTAAAAATCCTAAGTAGGAAAGACTGCTATGGCTTTGGCAAGATAAGCAAATAGCTACTAGCAGCTCTCAAACTCCATCTACACCCACAGTCGAAAAGTCCAACTAAATCTCCATTTTATCACAAAGATGTTCCTAGATACTTGGTAGGAGGAGGGATCACTGGAGGGGGAAAAGGGAAAGGAAAACCTTTTGTGAGTTACAATAAGGAAAAGATTCACCTACTCACTGTCTCAAGCTATAACGAAACAAACACCAGACAAACCTCACGTGACACAATTCCAAATAAGACTGCCATCTCAAAGCAACACAAGTTGATTTTTCATTATCCTAAATGTTGGGATCAGATGTATTTCAGATTTTAGAGCTTTTAGGATTTTGGAATATTTGCATAGACGTTACCAACTGAGCATTCCTAATCTGAAACTGCAAAATCTTAAATGCTCCAAAATTTAAAATGTGAAAATAGCATACTCAAAATATTTTGGATATTGTAATATATTGGATTTCAGATTAAAGATGTTCAGCCTATATATGCAGAAATTTTTGTATAAAATGCTTAATATAAAGAATGCTAGGCCCACAAAAGACAGGAGACAGAAAACTTCAAGCCCATGTAATAATTAAAGTAATAAAGACTGCAATGGAGAAAACAGCACAGAAGGACAGAGGTATGGCAGGTGTTTTCCTTGAAGATAACATTATCTCAGGAGCTACACTGCCTGCCTACAAACCACTATATATCACTAAGGCGGAGTGATTACACAAGTGGGTCTGAGTGAGGAGTTAACTATACAATCCCACAGCCTTCCTCACCCTAATGAAAACAAGGCAGGGTTGTAGTAAGACAAGGGCTCCACCTCATTTCTATGTGGGGGTCAAGCCAGCCTCAAAAAAGCAGTATTATGAGACAGTTTTCATCACCAACAACACAGAGGAGAGATCAGGATGCTGCCTGTGCTCTAAGGTAGATAATATTTCATCTTTTTGCAAGTTGCTAGAACACCTAAAACACTAAGAGTACAAAGATTCTGAAGTTTTTAGTTTAACTGCTTTGCTATATGATTGTTCCTATTATCAGTTTCATACAGATACCCCTGGGTAAAAGAAAATAAAGATAAGAACTTAAAAGTAATTAAGTGAGAAAACTATTATTTATTTTTATTTTATTAATTCCACTGAATCTAATGTTTAATTTAAATGCTTTTAAATATTGCTTCTTAATAAATATTCTCTTCAACATCTAAATAACAAAATGGGTTAACCCAACTTTTATTTGGGAGATTCTTGACTGTGTGACAATATGGGGACTGAGAATTTAAATAGAGACAGAGATAAAACATAGCTTCCATAATCTAAATATGCCATATTTTCATATGTAGTATCTAATATATGTATTTATGTAGTTTAGACAGAAATATACATGCACTTTAATGAATTGATCATGTATGTTAGAGCTGGTTAAGTAAGTATCAGTGTGAAAATGAATTTGTATGCACTCAGAGCCTTAAGTCAGTCATGCTAACTGGGCTGGTCCAGACCTCACCCACAGAGGTAGAAAAAGGTCACCAAGAACAGCCAGCTGGAACTGGGATGTACACTCTGAAGTTGCCATGGTCCTCAGAGTCAGCCACCCATGGAGACTCATCAAAGCTCCTTGATCAATTAGGACCCTAGTCTGCAAAATGCCAAGCATGAATTAGGAGGATAATGCATAAAATTATCCTTTGTGCAAAATGACTATTTTCTTGCTAATCTCAGTTCCACTGGCCTCGTGAACTAACCAAGCAAACCAGATAACCAAGAGTGTCTGTACTGACTCACCCTGTGGAGGAATACACCAAGGACACATGGACATGTTTCCCTTCATCTTTCCCTTCATTTTAAGGTAAGGCAAGTAGAAAAATACCTTAGTTAGTGTTCATCATACATAAAAAGGAAAAAGTCTCATATTTTTAAAAAAAATTATCTGAAAGTTCCTATAAAGTACCACATAAAGAGTCACACAGGTAATATTAGAAATAAGAATGGGAAAAATACTAAAAATGATCACTATGATTTTAATGCTATTGTTCCCAGAGACACATTGCTGACACTACTGCAATAAGCTGTCACAGCAAATTCATGAGTACCTTATAGGTGGGGGCACATTCACATTTCCTTTTTACAGATGAGAAAGCCAACCCTGAGAGATCATGGGACAAGAAGATGAGAGAGCTGGGGTCTGAATGCAGAATGCTCTCACCGCAAAGTCCACAGGCTCACATTCCCTATCTGCTTAAAACATTACATTTTTTCCTCATTCAATAATTTTGCTAAGTTCATTCTTGGCTCAACATTCATATTACAGGGACTATTTTGTCAAAGTTCCCTTAAAACAAAATTAATGAATTTGTTTAGGAAATGCTATGAGAACTTCTTCTGGGTTCCAGCCTGGCTGCCCAAATCTATTTTTATTTCTCTGTTCATCTCCTTAGATTCACAGGTCTCATTAGGTTGAGTCTTCTCCTGGGTTGTCACTTTGCCAGGCTCTTGATCTTGTTTGCAGAAGTCCTGATAATGTCTAAGGTGGTCCAGACACATCTGCCTTCAGGATCTTTTTTCTCTTCCCCTCTATAATTTCTCCCTATACCATGGAACCAAAACCCTTCCCTGCCAAGGGAACAGCCTCACCAAATCATTCACATATCTGGCCAGATCCTCAAATAAACTACGAAAACATCTTCATCTATTCCTGATGAGTGAGCATGCTTAGAACATCCCCTAGAAACAGGCAATTTACTTGGCAAACTAAAAATCAGCTCCTCTGCTTTCAGAGAAGCCTATTTCAACATCACTCCAGAGGGCTGCTGAACCTAAATTACTGGATAGTCCCTGAACAAAAAAAACAGAATCATTACCAAAAAATACACATAAAAATATTCACAGGAGTCCTATGATTAATATGCTCAAACCAGACACTACCTAAATGTCCAGCAACCATAAACCAAACACGTAATTCAATACCATTAAACAAGAATAAAAAAAAGTAAATTAAGTGCACTGTTGTAGATGAGTTTCACAAACATAATAAGCAAAGTAAACCAGACACAAAAGAATATATTCTGTATAATATATTTATGTATCCACAAATTTTTTAAATAGGTCAGGCCTGGTGGTACACACATGTAATCCCACCAACTTAGGAGGCTGAGGCAGAAGAATTATAAGCTCAAAGCCAGCCTCAGCAACTAAGTAAGACCCTGTCTCAAATGAAAAATAGAAGGGTTGGACAGGTTTATTTCAGTGGGAGAAGGTATCTAGGTTCAAACTCAAGTACCAAAACAACAGGCAAAACTAACCAAAAGCAGAATACTCATTACTCCTCGGAACAAGAAGGGAAGGGGACTCCAGGATTCTGGTAAGATTCAGTTAGTTGAGTTACGATTACACAGGTGTGTCCACTTCGTGACAACTGTTCCATCAAGCCATCCAGTTAAGTTGTGCACACTTTCTTCCATGTATAAGACACTTGGATAACAAGTTCATGGAAAGAGACCTTGAGAGCATCAGGCCTCCCCACACAGTTGACCTAAGAGTAATTGTTTCCTGCTGAGTTAATCTATTAAGTCCACAGAGGAAATCCATGGAGAGGCTGAAACTGGACAGCAGATCTCTTAACTCTCCAACTAGGTACTAAATCTACCTCTCAAACGTGGAAGAATGTTTCTCTAACTTCCTTCTTTGTTGTGACCACAGCCAAGATTTAGAAGGACTGATTCATGTTCTCATTAAGAACGCAATCTAAGGCCAGGTACAAGATGCCACTTCTTGCAAGACTGAAGCAGGAGAATCACAAGTTCAAGGCCAGCCTAGGTAACTTAGAAAGACCCTGGTCACCCCATCTCAAAATAAAATTAAAAGGGATAGGGATGTAACTCTATGGTAGAGTGCTTGACTAACATGCTCAAATCCCTGGGTTAGATCCCAGTACCAAGAAAGAAAAAAAAAGAACACAACACAAAAGGCTTCACTCTTCTACTGACACTCATGCCAGGATTTACACTATTGAATTCACAAAGCACTGTGTACACACGTATCATCTGAATGAATGACAGCATGCTCCTAACCTTTCTCTGACCCTCAATATCCTCATCTAGATTTTTGGAACATTAACTCACACTCTGCAAGGCTGCCATGAGGACAAGGTCAGAATGTCAGAGCATATTAAGCACTTAGAAAAAGTATTTGCAGAAAGAATTTTGACGTGAATTAATCAAACACTTATCACTTCGTAGAAGCTCAATAAGCTACAGTTATGACCAAATAAGAAGAATAAGCTTCTGCAAAAACTACCACCTCATTTTCTCAGCCTATTGGGTCATTAATGAGTCAAAAATTCTCACTAGCTTAGATGAGGCACTAAAATGGTCTGTGAGGTACAGAGGAATATAGGACCTATGAACAAAGGGGTTGGTGCCTTTCATATGCTACCAGGTCTGATTTTTCCTTATTAGTGCCAAATAAAGATTGGCTCTTTGAGTGCCATAACATGTCCAAAACCCTGCAGCCATACTTTTAGAATTTAAAAGTTCTGAAAGAGAGAGGTAGGCCATACATTCTTAAGACAAAATGAGCAGACTGACCATAGCCAAGTACCTTTACCACTGGGAAGAAACTTACACTCCAGAGATGTCAAATATGAATGGTGAAGGGTGAGTTTACTTACATTTTTTAAAAACAGGTTTAATACTGACTTTTTTCAGCTCTTCAAATCTTGCATGTCCTTAGCAAATGAATCCATACAAATTCTGTACTGAAAAGAAAGATATAAAAAATGATAAAACTAATTCCAAATTATAACACACCAGAAAAAAAAAAAGAATAGATGGTTATTATTGTACAAGCCACGAACATCAAACTAAGTAACACAGGTATAATTTAAAACAAGAAGATATGCATTAAGGACTTGCCTCTATCTACCCTTCCTTTCCCTTCTTCTGCCTTCTCCCAATCCAGCACCCCCTCCCTCTCTTTTTCCTTTATTCTCCTTCTTCCTTAGTTATAGGACAGCTTCAAATGTTCCTCGAAAACTGATTTTCTGCTAAAACAATCATAATATTTATAGCCAAGTTACCTAGCAAATGCTGGGTACTCTATGTATGTCTGCTGAGTGAATAAATTAAGCATGTTCTTACAATACAGTTATCCCTTGGGATCTACAGAGGGACTGGCTACAAGATTCCCTCAGATACCAAATTCCAAGGATGTTCCAGTTCTTATGTGAAATGTCACAGGATATATGTAGAATCTGTGTACACCTTCCCAAATACTTTAAGTCATCTTTAGATTACCTACAACACCTAATATAAAATAAATGCTATGTAAATAGTTAAGAGAACAATGACAAGGAAAAAAAAGTCTGCACATGTTCAGTACAGATGCAATTCTTCTTCCTGAATATTTTCAATCTGCAGTTGGTTGAATTTGCAGATTTGGAAACCACAGATATAAAAGGTTGACTGTATTTAGTTGTTAGGTAAAAAAAGAAAAAACAAAAAGGAAATGCTTGCAATTCATTTGTTACTCTATTGTCCAAGAAGAACAGTAAATAGGCAATACTTAGAAACAAATACACGTTTTTCAGAATTGCATTTCTAATTCCCTTATCTCTTAAATAACTCATATTTAGGGAAAAAATTCCCATTATTGTATATGGGCACATACATCCTTATGATGATTAGTAATAAAAGATATTTTGGTGGGAAGGAATATTTAAGAACAGTAAATGAGCTGGGCGCGGTGGCGCACATCTGTAATCCCAGCACTTGGGAGGCTGAAGCAGGAGGATCGCCGAATTCAAAGCCAGCCTCAGCAACTTAGCGAGATCCTAAGCAACTCAGTGAGACCCTGTCTCTAAATAAAATACAAAATAGGGCTGGGGATGTGGCTCAGTGGTGGAGTGCCCCTGGGTTCAATCCCCAGTACCAAAAGAAAAAAAAAAAGAACAGTAAATGTTCCTTTTGAGGTGTTCACTCTTCAAAAATCTCATAACTACCTCCATCCAAATAAGAAAGTAAGGTATCTCCAAGCTAAATACAAGAGATAATGCACACATGCATTTTTAAATAATAAGGGCCAGTCCTAGACAATGTTGACACAACAATGCATCTGTTTCCTTCTTTTGAGGGGTAGAATAGAGGATTCAGTGACCCCAGATGTTGAATCCAGCAAGGAATCAAAAAGGTTAGCAACCTTTGTTAGCTAGGCTAGGTTAGCAAGGCTGCAACAATATAATGGATATCCTTCCTACCAACATTCCCTTTCTCCCTTCTCTCTCTCTCTCTCTCTCTCTCTCCCTCTCTCCCTCCATCCATCCCTCCTTCCCTCTCTCCCCCTCCTTCTCCCTCCACCCCCCCCCAAAAAAGAGTTTCAAAAGAAGCAGATGCTTAAAATGATTTACTGCCAATAGAATGTTAAGCATGAATGGGGGTGTAGATCATCTTGAAGGAATTTCTTCCATCACATCAGGTAAGCATCTCCTAAAGCTGGTTTCACATATGGTCCAGACATACACACCAATCCAGGCAAATTCTAAGCAGTTAATGGTGTCTACATAGGCAAGCCTGATTAAGACTAAGTTATGCTCCAAAAGTAAAGCTCCATTAATGAACAGCTTTCAAAGTAGCTAGGAATCCTAGCTTACTTATAAATGTTTCTGAGAACAGAGACAGAAACCAGTATGGGCAGAGCAATTTCATTTTTTTTTTTTTTGTACTAGGGATTGAACCCAGGGGCACTCCACCACTGGGCCACATCTCACATCTCCAGCCCTATTTTGTATTTTATTTTAGAGACAGGGTCTCACTGAGTTGCTTAGAGCCTTGCTAAGTTGCTGCAGCTGGCTTTGAATTCCCGATCCTCCTGCTTCAGCCTCGCAAGTGCTGGAATTACAGGCATGCGCCACCGCGCCCGGCTGCAATTTCACTTTTATTAGTCATTTAGTTGGAGAAATGGTTTCTTGAGTTACTTATGAAAGGACTGAAATAATCAATATGACCAAATATTCATTACCAAGAAAAAGCAAGTGCAAAAAATTCTAATGGGTTCACAACACAGCTAATTGAAACACACAGAGTCCAACCATCATCTCAACCTTTATGGGACAATGTGAGTTCCAGCTTGGACCCCAAAGCTCAGGGGCTGAGTGAATAGCATCTAAGCCATCTCTTCCTTCTGGCAAGTCCCTTCATCTCCTGGCTGGAAGTAGAAGAAAGGAGAACTACACTTCCATGAGGACTGAGTCAATGGTTAGAGGGTGAGTTTAGAGTAGGAAGAGCTCATGGATATTACAGAGATGTTGCTATGATTTGGATGTGGTCAGTCTGCACCAAAACTCATGCAGAGCCAGGTGTGGTGGTACATGCCTGTAATCCCAGCCTCAGGAGGCTGAGGCAAGAGGATCAAAAGTTCAAACCCAGCCTCAGCAAAATTGAGGAGCTAAGCAACTCCTGAGACCCTGACTCTAAATAAAATACAAAATAGGGCTGGGTATGGGGCTCAGTAGTCGACTGCCCCTGAGTTCCCCAGTACAAAAAAAAAGAAAAAAGAAAATCTCATGTAGAAGCTTGGTCCCCAATGTAATGGTATGGAAAAGTGGTGAGACCTTTAAAAGGTGAGGCCTAGTGGGAGGTGACTAGGTCATGGGTGTCCTCAAGAAGGGATTAATGCTGGTCTCTAGAAGTGGGTTAGTTTTTAAAGGAGTAAACTAGTTTTCAGGAGTCTTGGCTATTATAAAAAAGAGTAAGCCTGGCCCTCTCCCTTCCCTTGCTTTCTCTCCCACCAAGTGACTGACCAACCAATCTCTCCCCATCCCTTCTCTCCCCTATATATCACTGTCTTTCACCATTTGATGCCATTCGCCATGAGGCCCTCACCAAACACTAATGCCACTATCATGTTCTTAAACTTCCAAAATTGTGAGTGAAAATAAAGGTCTTTCCCTTATAATTTAACCAGCCTTGAGTATTCTGTTATAACAACATAAAACAGACTCAGACACAAAGGGCAGCAGAGAGCTCTAGCAGGGAACAAGACACAGAGTGGATGTCTGTCAGTCACTTCCTAGGCCCTGCCCCAACCCCCATCAGCCTCTTTGCTGAACATATGGCAGGGTTCTTGGATAGAAATGTCAACGGAGAAAATCTATAGAGCAGTTTAAAGAGAAGAAAAAAGTATACCTATGTTCTGTAAGAAGTGTTGCCTGAACTTGTTCTAAGAATTAACACTAAAAGACACTAAATTTATTCAATCCCTCCCTCAGCACAGAGGTCCAATTATTAAACCCAACCAGGACTGAATACATAAAAACATTTATAAACATGAACCATTAGATTTTTTGAGTTTTGATCACAGGCCTTGTTTAAGTAAGTCAAAGATGTTCTTTGTTATGCAATTTTGATCGAATGCAAGAGGCTTTAGTCATTTCCTCAGAAAAAGACCTAAGCTAAGCTATAAATACTAACTAATGAACACAGGCAGTCACTCACAAAAAGGCTCACTGACATGCTTAATTTAAAAACAAGACCACATTATTAAACTAAAAAGTAAGCCATTAAAAAAACCAAACCCAAGCAAACAACATTCCTAAAATAAAAATCCTTAGTGTACAGACAAGTACTTAAATAGCTTTTTGTATGATTCAAAAACCTTTCCTATACAAAATTACAAAAGAAAAAAAATGTACAGTCTATATTTGTATCCACTGAATAAAACAAACCCTTAACAATCCTTCCCACAATCTCAGGTTTTGAGTTCCAAGAAAATCCTCCAAACCTTGACATACGTGACGTTTATACATCCCTTTAAGATAGAGAACACCTTATTACTATTTCTCATTTTCTAAAACCCTTTAATATTCTAAAGCATGACCATCAAGACTGTGAGAAAGATGCCAATCATTAGGAAAGTTACTGCTTATTATAATACTGCCACAGCCCATGCTCCAAAACTGAGTGGAACCCAAAGTCTCCTCTCAGATGTGACCTAAGTGTCTAAAGCATGGGTGTGTAAGCCAAGCACCTGTTTTTGTATGGTTTTTGTTGTTGTTGTTGTTGTTGTTGTTGTTGTTGTTGTTTTGTTTGACGGAACTAGGGATTGAACCCAGGGATGCTCTACCACTGAGCTACATCCCCTGACCTTTTTATTCTTTAAGACATAGTCTCACTAAATTGTCCAGGATGCCTTCCAACTTGAGACCCTCCTGCCTCTCCGCCAGTATCACTGGAATAACAAGTGTGTGTCACAGCAACCAGCCCATTATATTCTTTCTTGCCATAGGTAATCAAAAAATCAGGCTATGACCAATGTCTATCTTCTTGGTGAGTCAGGTGTCTTTGGGAAGTTCAGGCCCTTCAGTAGGAATTCAGGATGAAATTTACCTGAAGGACCCTAAGTCTTCCAAATGTATTTCCATTCAGTCTCATCCTCCATGTAGTTTCCATCTGGGAAAAGCTTGAGATAGCATCAACAGAAATCACTCAGACTCTTGGTGGGCTCACAAGAAGAGCTCTATCCAGCCACAACTGTCCGTCACATGTACAGGAAGATGTCCCCTTGCTGAATCATTCCCACCACTTCCTCAAGTTCTCAGGGACTTCTGGAGGAACTGTGTCACAAAAATGTGACCCAGTGCCTCTTTGTACTAAAAGAGAGGCTGATGTGGTTCCAAACAAAAGGGAGAAATACACTACTATCTTTATCACCAATTCATGCTCAGACAGAAATGGTCTCAATTCTCTTTTTAAATCAGACTAGTCTCCACCTGGTTTTCAGCAACTGTAGAATAAAGGCCAAATCCTTAAGTGTGAATTCCTCTCCTGCTTTTCCAAACTGACTCCTTCTGATTTGGAGTGGTTCAGACACCTAACATATCATACCTACTCGTCCTTCTGAGACCACACTCGCTCTGTCCTCTGTTAAACATTCTATTTCCCCTTCTACTACCAACATCACATTCAGTGTACAAGCCAAATCTCTGTGATAAATAATGTGAGATGTAATATGTATTTCCTGTCCCCAGATTCTAACAATCCAGCAGGGAAACAGGTAACAAAAGAGACCAAACTAAAGCTATATGTGAAAGATTCAAATGCTACAGGTCCCTGACAAGCAAATCTAGAAAGACTGTAGAGAGGCCATCACTGAATTAGATCTTGAAGGAAGAGGGAGCCTGACTGAGTGGTTGAGTTATGAAGTTGGTGAGGTGACACACAGAATCACAAATTTTGAAAACAGACTACAGTCCAAAATCCCAGTGCCCTTACATTGGAATAGAGTTTGTAGGAGCTAAGATCAAATACCTTGGTGCCTAACCATGCTCAAAATCATATTTGTAGCCAATTCTTAAGTCTTGCCCAAATCATGAAACCTTTTCATGTTATGTCCTAATATAGTCTTCCTCTGCTCTCACTGCTAACAGCAATTATTCTTCCCACCACCCATTCAGGGAATTAATCACACATTGATTTTTCACTCTTCAAATATTCCAAAAGTGTATTTTGCTTTCTTAATAAGACTTTGTTATCAAATTAACTATCCTTTCAAACAGATACTTGGCCTTTCCAATTTTTAGGTTCTGGGTCCATGACAACTAGTGCCAGTTGAGATGTGAAACAAATTTAAGTCACAAGCTTGGGCTCTGCAGCTAGTTACATGTGGCCCAGCCAAAAAAACAACATCTGGATTCCAACACAGCTTTGTTTTCTGCCTATCTAATAACTTCTAGAGCAGACTTAAAGCTTGTTTTCTTGTGGCACATGTGAAAAAAGTCAATGGACAAAGCTATTGATGAAACTGAGAATCAAATTGAATGGCACAAGAAAGCTATGGCCATTAGTCAAAAATTAATAAATAAATAGACACTAAAGAGCAGAAGAAATTATATGGCATTATAGTATATTTGCAAACCTGAGGATGGATGAAGGGCCTGGGATCCACCCCTCTTGCTTTTAAAAGATTAAGTGTACATTTTTTCACAGTACCAGTATAAATACTAGCTGAATGAATCATTTGATAATCTCATATCCTGAAGTACTCAGTGAACTCACCTTCCATGACAAAGTACAAGTCAACATAGGCAGTTTCTCTTAAGGTTCCAAAAGTTTAGGATTTGCCATGTTTATTAACATATTACATCAAACAAAGCCCACATATTTTTAAATTAGCATGTTGCTTTGCAATCATATTTGAAGTGTTTCGTAATGGTTTGTTTTCTTTGCCAATATTGGCAAATCACTTCAAATTTTCCACCGAAAGATTCTAATGCAAAGACTGTAAGCAATTGGAAACTCAACTGCTACTCGTTGAAAGTTTTGACTGAATTAACTGAAATGATTAAAGCCTGCCTAAAGTTTTATGTGAAAATAAACACACACATCATTGAGTGGTATATGGCACAGTATATGGAGGGTGGGAATTAATATGGTTCAGA
The DNA here is from genome assembly GCA_020662805.1 of Glaucomys volans. NCBI lineage: Eukaryota > Metazoa > Chordata > Mammalia > Rodentia > Sciuridae > Glaucomys > Glaucomys volans. Next base: position 203,389 of record JAJEJO010046449.1, on the reverse strand, counting down.
TTCTTAGTTCATTAACTTTTGTGGCAAATATTTTAAAACTTTATACGAAAACATACAAAATTTACATAATATTATATTAAAACAATATGAAAAATATGAACTATAATGCAAAATTTACTAATATATTAAAATTGATGTGAAAAATATGTAAAAATTACGTAAAAATATACTTAAGCAGTGGATTTCAATTAAGACTGAGGAAAGAACTTCAGAGTAGATGTTTTTATCATTTGTATATTTCTTGGAGCATTGGGGTAGTTGAGTAAAAAAATCAGAGATTGCTATCATAGTTACCATGTCCTCAGCAGGAAAAAAATTTCACAAATATTCTATTGCTATTGAAATTATAGGAGAAATGATTGGACAATCCCCCAAACACTGCTACCCCTGCCCAAGAAATCCTGTAGAACCAAGTACTTCCAAATCATTAGCTTATGTGTTACTGCAAATATCATTAAAAATGTATAAAATGAAACTGCTCTGGTCCCATGAGCATTCCGAATGGGCACCCGGAATTAATGTGAAACTAAAATAGTGAGCACTTGAATAAAAACAATGACTTCAGCCCACTGGCACAGAACACTTTGTCCTGCCAGTGGAACTCCACAAGCAACACGTCCCAGTGAGGTGGGCGCAGGTTTGGAAAGAGGGCTGCCTATTAGGAATTCTATCCCATCAGAAACTTGACCCAGTGAGATAGTAAGGACTCTGCCCCTTAATCTGTCCCACATGGAGCAGACATATTTTCACCATCAGACTGTAATCATCATCTCTTTACATCCCACTAGTATAAAAAGAAATGTAATGACGGGCTCATTGACTTACTTCCTGAGAATTAAACTATTGAATCATTAAGGAATAGTCATATGTAAAGGCTTAGAGTATGGTATTCAAAACAATGCAACATTTTATAATGCAGAAGTGTTCAAAACAGGGGTTTTCTGCCTAAAATAGGCCCTACCCAGCTACCTTCTGTTAAAATCCTACCTATTAGCGCTGAGGTTGTGGCTCAGTGGTAGAGCGCTTGCCTCGCATGTGTGAGGCACTGGGTTTGATTCTCAGCACCACATATAAAGATATGAATAAAATAAAGGTCCATCAACAACTAAAAAATATTTTTTAAAAATCTCTTCTATTGGGCTGGGGATATGGCTCAGTTGGTAAAGTGCTTGCCTTGCAAGCACAAGGCCCTGGGTTCAATCCCCAGCACCACAAAAAAAAAAAAAAAAAAAAAAAAAAAAAAATCTCTTCTATTAATAATAGTCCCCAGAGCTTCATTTTATTACAGAAGCTAACAGAATTCCATGTTGGACAAAGGAAGTGATTGCTCTATAGAATGCAACTTTACTTAAATGTCTTCTAAAAACTTTATATCCCAGTCTTTGGGAAGAAAACATATACATAAATAAAAACACGGAAAATTTTTCATTTGCTGTGGTAAGCAAAAATGCACATTAAACAGTCAACAGTTACCATTTTACATATACTAAAATGCGCACACACACACACACACACACACACACAAAATCCTAACACTCACTGGTGGCAATGTTGTAGTGAAATTGCTGTTTTTACTAGTGGCACCATATTTAATGTGAAACCTTTAGGAAAGCAACAGACCACGTAGTAAGAGTTAGTAATTCCATTATAACACGTTTGTCTTAAAGAACTAATTTGTAAAAAGTTCTTTTTAAAAAGTGAATAAAAGCTATTCATTACAGAATTCTAAAGAACAAATAATTAGAAATATCTGAGTACCCATTATTAGAGGATAGCAAACAGTTAATTCTGCAATGTCAAAGCAATAAAATTAGAAAACCAATAAGGTTATAATGCTAATCAGATCACAAAGAAACAAGAGAATCTGATAAACTCTTAAGTGACAACAAGAGCATAAAACTTGTCACTGTGGAAACTGTGCACAGGAATAGTGAGGTGACAGGAGCATGTGGGAATGAGGTGGAGAGGCTGCCAGGCTGAGGAGTGGTGGGTACATACAAAGCACAGGACAGACTCACAAGACACCGAGACTAGTGAGTTAAGAGGACATAGTAAGTCATGCTATTTCTTTTGCATGGAAGGTAACAGTAACAGAGTTCTGTTTCTTCTTTTTAAAAGAAAACAGAAAAATCACAGTTTACTGTTACTTTGTGAATGGACTACCACCAGCACCCTCTCTGAGTCCAGATGTCAGTTAGTCACACAAGAGAGAGACTGAAGGAAGACTAGAAGTCCACAGTGACAAGGGGCAACCTTCCCAGTCTCCCCAGGAAACTACAGGTGTTAGTTTTGACATCTGCCCTGGTATGTGGATAGATGGACTATGTTATCATTATAATTCATCCAACCTCACTCCCACAAAATGGCCATGTGGTTTCAAGGAACCACAACAGTGATAACATCAACAATGTAAACACAAGTGAACATAAGAAATTGGCAAAACCAACACCTCCCTATTTGATCATCCTGCACAACCCTTTGATCCCTCTAAAATAAAGATGACAGTGTCCCAGGGAGGAAGTCTTCAAGGAAAAGTATGTATTTTGAAAAGAAGTTTGAAAACATTTCCCAAGTAATCTCACATCCATAAAACCCCAAATTTTCTAACTAGTATGAAAATTTACAAAATGAAAAGTTTTAGCTTCCCATCCCCTACCCTGCAGGTCTGAGGACACAACCCAGGGCCCTGTGCCTGTTAGGCAAGTGCTATGCCACAAAGCTTTAGTTTTTTAAAGCCCTAGCAACTATATGAAAATGTGGCATGCTGCCTTTTTTTTTTTTAAAGAATTGTTGGACATTAAAGAAGGCGGCACTGTAATCAATCCGCAACACTGACCACAAGGGAAATGTTATTATTACCTCATTTCACAGACACAGAAACTGAGGAGTAGAAAGATGAAGCAAATTGCCCAATTTAGTAAATTCCAAAACAGGATTCTGACCTGGATAGTTTAACTCTACAAGATCCATCATCAACCATTCTGAATACTACACTAGACTGCAATTTATCAGTTGATTATCAAACCAACCTTTTTGTAGCTGGTGGGTAAAAATTAGAAGTAGCTAACACAGTATTTCTCCTATTTGAATCTTTATACAGTCAGCCCTCCACATCTGTGGAATCCACAAATGTGGATTCCACTAACCTTGGATTCAAACAACCTTGGATTGAAAATATTAAAAAGAAAAACTTTTGCCTTATTGCTGATGTGCACTACATAGTCAGACCTACAATGATTGTATCTGTACTGAAGACACAGATTTTTTCCTTGTTCTTTTCTTCAAATGACCCAGTATAAGAACTATTTACTTAGCATTTACATTGTATTAGGCATTAAAACTAAAGATGGCTTAAAGAATATAGGAGAACAAGCATAGATACGCAACTACTATACAACTTTATATAAGGAACTTTGGGCATCAATAGATTTTGGCATCCTTAGGAGTTCCTGGAACCAATTCCCCTCAGATACCCAGGGACAACATTATTAATACATTAATTTTTGGAATAATGAACAGCTTAAAGAATAAGTATCTAAATATCTAAATAAGCCAAACTTACAAACTTGACCTTAAAATCACTGCACCACAAAGTGGAAATAGATTTATATACATATACATATGTATATAAAGATATATATATCTTTATATTCACTGTTACTCCTCTTAGGATTGCTCTCATAAGCATGGTATGACATTTTTGTTGTTGTTGTTCCTTTTAGATATACATGACAGTAAAGTGTAGAGTGTATCTGGGCATATTATATATACATGAAGTTAACTTCTAATTAGGACCCTATCCTTGTGGTTGTACATGGTAAGGAGTTACACTGGTCACATTTTCATAAATGAACATAGGGAAGTTATGTCTAATTCATTCTACATTCTTTACTATTCACATTCTCCCTCCCTTCCCTTCATTCCCCTTTGTCTAATCCAATGAACTTCTAATCTTCCCTTCCCATGTTGTGGGTTAGCATCTGCATATCAGAGAAAACATTTGGCCTTCAGTTTTGGAGGACGGGCTTATTTCACTTAGCATGATAACCTCCAGTTCCATCCATTAACTGGCAAATGCCATAATTTCATTTTTCTTTGTGGGTAATATTCCATTGTGTACAGACACCACATTTTCTTTATCCATTCACCTGTTGCAGGGCATTCTAGGTTGGTTCCATAGCTTGGTTATTTTGAATTAAGGCACTATAAACACTGATGGGGCTGTGTCACTGTAGTATATGCCAATTTTAAGTCCTTTGGGTATAAACCAAGGAGTGGGGTAGCTGGGTCAAATGGTGGTTCCATTCCAAATTTTCTGAGAAATCTCCATACTGCTTTCCAGAGTGGTTGAACCAATTTGCAGCAATTTGCACCACCAGCAATGTATGAGTGTACCTTTATCCCCACATCCTCACCAACATTTATTGTTACTTGTATTCTGATAATTGCCAATCTGACTGGAGTAAGATGGAATCTCAGTATAGTTTCAATTTCCATTTCTCTAATTGCTAGAGATGTCGAACATTTCTTCGTATATTTGTTGACCTATCGTATTTCTTCTGTGAAGTGCCTGTTCGGTTCTTTTGCCCGTTTGCTGATTGGATAATTTGGTTTTTTTTGGGGGGGGGTGTTTGTTTTTTTGTTTTTTGGGGGGTTTTTTTTATGTTAAGTGTTTTGAGCTCTTTATAGATCCTGGAGATTAATGTTCTGAGATTCAGGTGGTAAAAATTTTCTCCCATTCTGCAGGCTCACTGTTCACATTCTTGATCGTTCACAGCATCCCACTTATTGATTTTTGATTTTACTTCTTGCCCTTTGAGAGTATTATTGAAGAAGACAGTTCCTAAGCTGACAAGGTAGAGTTAGGCCTCTCTGATCTAATTCCTACATCCTTGATCCACTTTTGAGTTGAGTTTTGTATAGGGTAAGAGACGGGTTCAATATCAATATGGATTTCCAGTGGAAATAATTTTTTAAAAATAAGGAAGCATATCACATCACATTATTCTAATTAAAATTGTTAAGAGAAAAAACAGAACCAAAATTTATGTATTTATTTATTTATTTATTTATTTACTTACTTACTTACTTTACTTATTTATGGTACTGGGGGTTGAACCTAGGAGCACTTTACAACTGACCTACATCCCCAGCCCTTTTTATTTATTTTGAGACACAGATTCAATAAGTTGCCAAGGCTGACCTCCAACTTAAGGATTCTCCTGCCCTAGCCTCCCAAATCACGGGGTTATAGACATGTATCACCATGCCTGACTCGGAGCCAAAATTTTTCTAAACTGAACATAAAATTTTTGTATATAAGGAATTCCGTTTCTGTTCATAATGGTACTTCTGAACACAACCTACTCCTGCTATGATGTGATAGTATATTTTATATAGTTTGCAAAGAGCCAGCAGAACCAGCTGTCCTTGAACACTAACACAGAGCTAATCTTGACTATATAAGAAGCATTCACATGAGAGACAAAGACATGTTTTTCTTTAACTAAAGGCTTATATCATGTGCCAAGTTTGGCATTTAGCACAAAAAAACTTCATGAATTCTAATGGGGGGAAGGGGATGAAACTCAATGGTCTTCTGTTTTAATTATTAATAACATGAAAGTTCTCATTTAAAATATGTATTTTGTACCTACCACTGGGCTACATGCTACAGGGGTATAAAATTAATAATAAGGCACAGCATTTTTCAGGGGGGGAGTTTATAGTCCATTAGAAGATTAAAGAGGTTTATTTTTATTTATTTATTTTTGGGGAAGGGCCCTGGAGATTTAACCCCAAGGCACTTCACCACTGAGTCACATCTCCAGCCATTTTTTATATTTTATTTAGAGACAGGGTCTTTCTAAGTTGCTTAGAGCCCAGCTAAGTTGCTGGGGCTGGCCTTGAACTTGCAATCCTACTGCCTTGATCTCCCAAGCCACTGGGATTACAGGTGTCCACCACCATTCCCAGCTAAAAGAGTTTATTAATGATCTACAATGTAATATAATGGCAGATGTCACATGAGATGGCCAGATGAAATGCTAGGAAAACAGGAAAAATAAAGTTAAGGGTAATTATGGGAGGTATTTAAGAAGGAATGGTGGGTATGATGAATGTCTAAACAATGTGTAGAATTTCATCAGGCTAAAGGAAGGGTTGTAAGAAGAAGAGAATTCCAGACAAAGGAATCAGAAGCACAAGGCCAAAGCATGGAACGTTCAGGAGATGGCAGTGGATCCAGTTTGCTGGAGTGTAGGCTAATGGGGTGGGGGCTAGTGCGAAAGAGACTAGAAGATTCCATGGGGCTTGATTCTGAAGACACCTGACAAAAGGTGGTAAGGAAGGGAGGCCTAGATTGGGGAGTATTCAGAGCTCTTATGTATTCATGGCCCTTAAGGTTTCCCAAGCCAGGAAGTGGCCTGGAAGAGTTTGATTTTGCAGAGAGTAATGCGAATGCAGGAAGAGTTGGGAGAGTCAGAGACCACCTGTGTTATTTAGAAGACAGAGGCCAGCTGTGTTTTGAAGGAAAAAGTATCATTCCATGACTGAAATAGAAGAAGTAAAGGAAACTCAAGGATGGATCCAGAGTTTGAAACTTAAATGTCTGGGTCAGGGAAAACGGTGCTGCTCACACAAATAAAATCAACAAGAGGAGCTGGAATTGGGAGAAAGGTGTAGAATGAATCCCTCTTCAATAGGTTGAGTTTGAACTATCAAGAGAATGCCCCAGGGAGACACCAAAGCGAACAGAAACATAGGGAAAAGGCCAGTGAGAAAATCTTTAAGAAACTACAATGTTTGGGGTGTGTGTAGCCATGTGAACTAGTGAAAGTAGGTGGTAAAGCAGTGACCAGAGGAAAATTCCACTTGGTGCTATGACAGGATCTGAAGAATACAAGAGCTTCCAAGAAGCTGTGAAGACAAAAGCAGATTGCAGAGGAAGAAGGAGTGAAGAAGAAAAGGCAACAAAAGCACATCCCATCTAATCAATCCAATCAGCCAGACGAGAAAAGATGGAATGTTGGGACATAGGAAAGGGCACCAAAGAAGAAGTAGTAGTTATTTTAGTAGAAAACAAGACATCCTGAATGTTTTTAGGCAGAGAAAAGGTGGAGAGATAATATTTTAAATATCTGAGACAGGAAGGAAAACAAAAGACAAGACAAAGAAATGGTGATAAATAAACATAGAGAAATATGTCGAGGTTTAAGAAGAAAGTGAAGCTCCGGAATAAAGATGAATAACTGCCAGCTCTTTTTGGTAGTCTACACAGTGTTTCCAAAAATGTGATTCAAACAATTTGAGATTTCACATAAAAAATCAGGTATTTGATTTTTCTACAGAAAACAGAAGATGGGACAACCTTAGGCCCAAGCTTCCATGAGACAACAATCACTGCTGCTCCCCCACAGCTCCCAAACCCCAGAGAGAGCCAGCACTCTGCAGTTACATCAGTCCCCACCTACTGCCTTATTCCTCGTGGTAATTCTAATGGTCCCTGTTGACATTTGAATTTGTGACCCCTAATTTAGAAATTTCAATAAAAAAGGAAACTATACCATCCTTAGAGAGTGAGTGGGGACTGTAGATTGGGACTTGAATATTGTGAAAAAATATATATTTTAATAGCTATTAAAGAAATTGGGCTAGAAAGTCAATAAGAGATGAAAAAAAAATCAAAGGACAGCTGAGGTAGCAGTGATTTAGTCACTTGGCCTGGCAGAGCCATCATGGCATAAAACAGGGAGACAAAGGGGTCTAGGGTGCTTAGGGGAACACCAGTGAGGACACTGGTCAGTGTCTGGCCCTGGTGAGTCCAAAGGGAATGGTGGCTGGAAAAAGGAAGACAAAACCTAATGAGAGCAAAGAGCAGATTAAAAGAAGGGAGAGAAGGATCTGGAAGGCAAGATAAGAAAACTCCTTCTGGAATTTTTCTGACAAGGACTTGAAAATATTATTGGTATAAAAAATTAGATAAGATAGACACACGAAAGGCTAAGTGGAAGATGAATTGGGAGACCTATGAAGGAAAGTGAAAGTATAATTAGCATAAAAGGCAAACGTCAATCATGCAAACATGTCCTTGTAGTGTACCTTCATCTCCCTGCTATTTAACTTCTAGGAATCATCAATAGATTTTCTTTAAAAAATAAAAATAAAAATCTAGTGGTGAAAACAAGACCAGACTTGATATAATGAAGTAAGTTCAGAGAATTATATTTTTGTGAAATGAACCAAGTGAGTGTTGTTTCATTCTGATTGCATTGGTTAAACTCAGGGCCTCTCCCAAGTTAAGCATGTGCGCCGCCACTATGCTATACCCCACCTCCCAAATGAATGCTTAAGGAGACTCGTTTTAAACTACACACTTGAATTTCTTTCAAATATTGTTAAATAAAATTTGGGAGATTAAAAGTGCACTGATTTTTTTAATATGCACAGGACTATACTCATCATCTCAAGTTTTGAAGAAGAAGGAGATCCAAAGTTCAAAGTTATTAACTTCTCAAAGTCTCACATATCAAATGCACATAAAATGGGAAGGTACCCAGTATTTAGGATTGGCTTGTCCAGTGCCTGAACCTTTGGGATCAGTATACTCTGTAAGTACCTTGATGTCTTAAAAACATGTGCACACAAAATGACATTAAATGCAGAGAAGAACTCTATAAAGTCACACCCAACTGACAGCCTGGTGACTCTAAGAGAGACAGGGGTGTTAATGCCACCAATGAACTACAATGGGGGAATCTGAGGCTTTATGTTCAATGTTTGGACTATTTGTTTTTACAGTGAAAACATGCTTTTTAAATTTTTAAATTAAAAGCTTTTTTAAAATCTTAGCAATCTTTCTAATAATCAAAGAAATGTACAATAAATTGAGACCCTTTGCTTGAAGTACTAAAAAGAGTGGCATTGATTGAACAGCCCTAAACTGAAAGTCCAAAAACCAAAATGCTCCCCACCAAAAGTTTCAGGATAGGGATATTCAACCCTAAATTGAGTCTATGCAGATTTTCCAAAATCTGAAAAACCCCCGTATCAGAACTACTTCTGGTCCAAGCACTTTGGATAAGGAATATTCAACCTGTAATACACATGATATTCATAGAGGGGTGGGGAAATAAGTCTGGGTGCCATTGTTCCTTTCCTCTCTGAATAGATAATGTGTCTACAAAGGACCCGTTATAAAAATTAACATCCCTAATTTCCCAGACACCAATTCCTCACAATGGAATCAACTCTACTGTTAATTCACAATGTCCTATCATCCTATTCAAAAAGGAAAATTTGGACATAATGGGTTGTTTTTTTCCCAGTCTATCAAATCATGAGTAGAAATAAAAATTGATACACTTTATTAGTGGGTGGGCAGTATAGCAGCATCTACTAACATTTTAAATACACAGACTTTGGAGGCTCAGACAGGAGGATCAAGAGTTCAAAGCCAGTCTCAATAAAAGCAAGGCACTAAGCAATTCAGTGAGACCCTCTCTCTAAATAAAATACAAAATAGGGCTGGGGATGTGCCCCAGTGGTTGAGTGTTCCAGTACCAACCCCCAAAAAGAATAATTAACTAATAACACTACTTATAAGGCTCTCTACATAAGTGGTCTATGTATCAAGATGCTCACTGCAACATTTAAGAGATAATGATAAACCAGAAACCACCTAAATGTAAATAAATACAGTTTATCCATCTGATGGGATGTTATGAAGTCATTATTAAACGTAACAGAGCTACACATACAGATATGGAAAAGTGTCTCATGGCACATTAAGGGGAAAAGGAAGCTATTAAACAAAGTAACTGAATGACAGCATTTTTGTAAACAGAAATATCCAGATTCACAAGTGTGCATGAACACTGTATGTCTGGGAGAATATGCAAACAATGTTTAATTTGTATTAATTACAGAATGGAAGTGGGAAAGAAGCAGAGAAAAGAGGGCGGGGAGATTTCTGTTTTTTAACATGAAGATATTATTTCAATATTACAATGAGCACACACTACTTTGGTAGATAAAAATTAAGTTAAATCAAGAAAGCTAACAGAAATCAATAATACAAGCATAAAAAGAGCCATGTAAAGGTCAGCTGATTAGTAACGTTTAGTTATATCTGCAAAGAAATTTCACAACAGTACCCACAGGACAACTAGGAGACGGGAAGCCTGGAGGGACATCTTCAGAATTATGCCTACTGTGTTATTCAGCATTTCATCACTATAATGAATTATCTGACACTAAATACGTATGAAGTAAAAAGATTTATTTAGTTCACAGTTTTGGAGGACTCATGACAGAGAGCAGGGCAGGAGAGGGAAGAAGGATGACATCTCAAGCCAGGAAGCAGAGACTCAGTGGTCCCAAGCTTATTCTTCTTTAACAACCCTTTTGCCAGAACTCAAGGATCTCATCAGAAATACCTTAATCCTGCTTAAGGACACACCCACAATGACCTAAGGACTTCCCACCAAGCCCTATCTCTTAAAAGTTCCACTGCCTCCTAATACCCTACCTTGGGGACCAAGACTGCATCATATGGACTCTTGGGGGGTCCAAATCAAAATCATAGCACCTACTATATCTGTTTATAAATTCTGAGGTGAAAGACATATGGGCCCAAGCATTCCAATCTACTTAACAGGTTTGTTTTTGTTTTGTTTGAGACTGGGGAACTGACCCCAGGAGGATTCTATCTGAGCTACATCCCAGCCCTCCACACTTTTTTAAAATTTTGAGACAGGATCTCACTAAGTGACCAAGGCTGGTCTTGACCTCACGATCCTCCTGCCTCAGCCTCCAGAGAAGCTGGGATTATGGGTGTGTGCACTGTGCCTCACCCACACAGTTATTTTTCAGAGCAGTCATGAACTGTCACTGCTTTTATATGAGTTACTTCAATCAAATCTGCAAATGGTTCTGCTAGCTAAGTATTACCATAACCATCCTATGATCAATAAAACTGTGACTCAGAAGTTAAATAATTTCCCAAGATCACAAGAGCTGGAAGTGGGACAATCAGAATTAAACCCCGTTTTAGCAGTCGAGAAAGCTCATATCCTTTGATACTTCTGGAAACATGGCACCACTGTGACTTTATTAAAGAGTGACTTAGAAGGGATGGGAATAAGCAGTATTGATGTCTAAAGTGAGGTAGGGGCACAAGTGGACTGCTAATTTAGTTCTGTACATAAAAGGTGAAGAAAAAGATAAACCAAAGCCAAGTAACATTTGGAGGACAAATTGAGGTAAACTAATTAGGTAAGTCCAATGAAACTGCAGTAATTTTAACCAAGGGATGAGGGATAGGAAAGACAATTTACAAAATCAAAAGTCTTAATTTTAGAATTTACAGAAGAGCCACACGATGTAATACTAGTCCTGACATAATGCTCATAAGACTACAAAATACTGTATAATCCTGTGCACATGTGTTTGTGCACAGGCATGTGTATACACATATGCCTCGCACAACCATTTTCATTCAATTCTTTCATTCAACAAATATTTATGGAGCACCTCCTGTGAGCCAGACACTTCTCTAGTTAGTTGCTGGGGACAGAGCAATAAACAACATAAAGGCCCTGCCAAATAAACAAAATATAAGAGATATTGATAATACCATGGAGAGAATAAAGATGAATAAGGAAAAAGAAAGCTTAGGATGGAGGGCTGTAATTTTCATAAGCTAGTTAGAGAATACTGTGCTGAGAAGGAGTGAGCTATGCAGCTCTCTGGGGAAAAGCATTCCAAGGAGAGGGGATAGCAGGTGCAAATGGGACAGAGTTGTGCCGGGAGAACCAGAGGAACAGAAAGCAGGCAGTTCTGGCAAGAGCAAAGTATACCAGGTGGGAAGTGGCAGAAGAGGGGTCAGAGAAACTGGAGATGAGAGGTGATGTGGGACTTTTGTGTCATTTTAAAGACTTCATCATTTCCTAATGCAGAAACTTCTAGAAAAATACTGCTGTCAAAATTTCCTTCTTCATGTGGCTTTTACTCTCAGAAAGGAAACCAAAAGTGAGTTGGGGATATAGCTCAATTGGTAGAGTGCTCGCCTCACAAGCACAAGGCACAAGGCCCTGGGTTCAATCCCCAACACAACAAAAAAAAAAAAAAAAGAAAGGAGACCAAAAGTAAACAAACCTATCACAAATCCTCTCTTCGGTGAGTTTTATGACCAGAAAGACGACAAAAAAACAAAAGGAACACTCTGCAACTGCTAGAACAAACATCACAAACTTTCTTTGTCCATTCCTAAAGAAGACCAGTTGTTCTTTCCAGAGAACTTCACTGACCCTAATTCCTACTAAATTAGGTAAATAAAGCCTCTAACCATTTAGAAAGCCACTCATATACAAATAAGATTTTTTTCTACAGTCAATCTGTCTTTTGTCAATTTAATTCACAGGCCCCCAGAAGCTGAATGTGTAACAGGGTAGAGAAGCCTTTTTCTTATATACCAAATCTAGCAATAATCATCTCTTCATGATGAGATAATGATTTATGGACTTTTGTTTTCCAGTTTTACTTTTTTATCATTTAAAATATTTATTGAAAGAAAAGGATATCAAGCCAATTTCAAACAGAATGAAGAAAAGTAAACAGTGGCTCTAGTGGGGCCCTTTCCCTCTTGACCTCAACTTACACATCTTAAAATAGTGATAATAATATCCACCTCATCTGACTGTTGTGTTGTAAGCAAAGCAATCACACAGCACTAAGAACTCAGAGGGAAAGCCCAGCAAGTGGCATCTACTAGTTTTACCTACAAGCACAGATCCAGCTAGGCTTTCTTTAAGGATCAGCCAAAACGTGCTAGCAAACTGCGGTGCATACTAAATGCGAGTGTTTCGCTGGGCTCATCCCCATCTGTTTACCCACTGCAAGTCTCTCTCAAAAAAAAACCTCATCTGGTATTCCCAAAATCCACTCTGACAGAAGTCATGAGGCTTTGCTGCAAAGGATGCCAAATCCAGACCACCAAAATATAGACTAATTTTGCATTTACTTCACTATTGAGGTTTCGTAAACTCATCTCTTCTCAACAAATCCCTGATCTTTTAATCCTATCAAGGTATCCAATCAGGGTCTAATAAGCCAGCTAATAATTTGATTTTAAAATGCAGGATTACTGACAACTATTTGATAATAAAGGAAAAAACTCTGGTGTACATGAAAAGGCAGTACTATATTTTACATAAGGACACACCTAGAGTTTTAAAACATTCGAATGAGTAAAGTTTTCCGTGTGCAGTACTTACTGTCCACACAAATTCTCTCCACAGAAGAACATTACACAGACTGCATTTTATCATTAAGGAAAGCCTCAGCCACTGGCATTCCATGTTCTAATTTAAATGACAATTATAGTGTTTTGTTTTTTGAGGGGGAGGAATAAACAACTGCCATCTTCTAGTCTATGTGTCCTCTCTAAAGAATGTCAACTTAGCCCAATTACATTTATTTTTCATGTAGGGAAATTGCAGGGTTTGTTCCACATTGGTGTTGTGTGTGTGCATAGAAATTTCACTATTTAATTTTCATGTCTGCAAGGAGACAAGCTTATAATTATGCCATGAGGTATAACTATAATTAGGTTTTCTAATACCATAGGTATCCCCTATGATCCAATTGTAAAATAACAGAGAGTTCTGGTACCGTGTTATGGGGCTGGCTCCCTCTCCCTGCCTTGTATCATTGCATTCCTCAGACTTCAGGAAGCATGAGAAAAACCTATCGCTCAAAGCATGAGGCCCTGCGTTTTATCCCAAGCCACATACACCCACACCTTTAAAAACCATTTTCTTTTAAATACAGAAACTAAGCTAATACAATTGTTATTAGTATTTAGAAAAAAAAAAAAAAAACACTGATATGACTATGAGTTACATCCAGAAAAACAGGTTAATAGCAGATTTAGGTTAAATTTAACTTTATTCTTTCTGGTGATGCTAATGAGACTGCAATCACACAACTTTCTAATTGGGACTAGGACAATGCACTGTGCACATGTTCTCTCCCTGCCCATACTGGCAACCAAACCCAGGCTAGGCAAGTGCTCCACCACTGGGCTACATCCCCATGACATTTTTTTTTTTTTTTTTGAGACCCGGCCACACAAAGCCCAGGCTGGCCTTGAACTTGCCATCCTCCTGTCTCAGCCTCCCAGAAGCTAGGATTCCAAGTGAGCACCCCAATGCCTGGCTTGCACATGCTCCTTTATGCTTCCATTCTACAAAAGATAAACATATTTACCTTTCATAATTTACTCAAGTATAAGCAGTATTTTGTGTTGGGAGGGGTGAAAGAAGAAGCATATGTACTAAAACTACTTTCCTCAGTCTGTACTTCCAAATGAGTACAATATTTCTTGACCTATCCGAACGCTGTGTGTGATATCCTATATAGAATATATAAAATACACGATATCCTAAGTAATTACATGTAGTCACACTTTTCTGCATTGTTATTATAGGAAGAGAGGAGATAAAAATGAGCACTTTCAATCCTTGGTTATATGATGTAAACTAGTAGAACTAAATGTATCCATTTTTTGGTGTTTTTTTTGCAGTGCTGGGGATTGAACCCAGGGCCTTGTGCTTGTGAGGCAAACACTCTACCAACTGAGCTATATCCCCAGCCCACAAGTTTTTTTGTTGTTGTTGTTTTTTGTTTTTTTTCCTGCAGTACTTGGGATTGAACCCAGGGCACTGTGCTTGACAGGCAAGCACTCTACCAACTGAGTTATATCCCCAGCCCTAATTGTATCCATTTAAAATCATAGTTACAGACTCAAAGCAGCAAATAATCTTAGAAGAATCCAGAAGGTTTTTCAGGGAAAAGAAAAAAATGAGAAATAGAATATGTGAGCATGCTAATTAAGCATCTGTGATAAAATGCCAATTTCTCAAATATACCACAATATTACTAAAATCTTATAAACCATGCACCCCTTATACATTCAAAATGCCCAGTCATACAGAGTATGGTATGACTATGTGGAAGAAAATATCCAACTCTGGAAAATAAAGAAATCAAGAGTTTAAATAAATCGGGTCCCTTAAACAACCAAGTGATTCTCAGCTCCCAGAATTAACCCAGGGAACAAAATTAGAAAATCTATTTAGAACTCTTAAGGGAGAGAAAATTTGAGTACTTCAGACATATAAGAAAGCAGTTTACATTCCAGTAATTATGTTTGTCCCTAGTAAATCTGAATCACTCACGTTCCCTTAAAAAAAAAAAAAAAAAAAAAAAAACCTTATAGGAAAGCATTTAGCACTTAGACAAAATACATTATTTTGGTGAAAACCCACAAACTGATTTCTACTCTGATAATAAGTGCTATCACTGACAAAGAACAGGAGCACTACTAAAGATCCAAGTCATACAATATTTGTCTTTTAATATGTATGTGTTTATCCACATACAAAAACGAATGTTGTTCATCTTTGTTACTCCCAAGGGCCTATGGGAAATTTTATTAAAATATAGTCTATATTTTAAAGTATGTCAGAGATCTCATGATGAAGCATGTGAGAAGTCAGAAATGTACAGTTTTACTGCAGATCTCAAAATCAGCCTATCAGTCACAATAAGATTACTAAAAATCAGCATATGTAAGCCAAGAAAATACTCCAAAGCAACAGATATATTCAAGGAAGCAACTTTAGTCACTGGGCTAGTTGTTAATCCCAAAATACCCTATTCATTACTCAATTAAACTTAAACTTCACATTATAAGTTTTAAACACTGTGTTTAAGCTTAACATGGACAAATAAGTATTTGTGGGGGGGGTGTTCCCCAGCAGTCTCTTTCAACTATAATTTTATGTAAAATTGAAATTCCATAAATGTTAAACTATATAAATTTATATAAATGTAAAATTACATAAAATATAAAATTTTATATGTAAAAATAAGCTACAAATTAATGTAAAGTAGTACCCAGCTTTCTTAAAAGAATACATACACTTGCCAAATAGGATAAGGAAAATTAAGAGAGTAGGAGTTTAAACATCAATTATTATTTCCCAAAAAGACATGAGTTAAAAATATACAAGCTTGCTAATAGACAAAAAAGAAATTAATTCTGGATCACCTATCTCTGTAGTGCCATATCACTACAGAGTAGTGATCTACATATCACTACAGTAACCAAGTGACTGTTACTCCTTAGAGACACATCTTTCACCTTCAATTCTGATTTATGATTTCCTCCAGAAGAAAAAAAAGCACACTTTCTGCCAAGAACAGTAGAGCAAGGCTTAGCATTCACATCAGGGGAAAAAAATGTAGCTATATTTTGTGCATATAACAACCACTGCTATTTAGTCCTCTCAAGTAAAACATCAAACCAAACACAGGAATAAAGGATCTATAGTCCTGGCAGGCTCTGCAGAAAATAAGAATCAAGGAAAGCCACATATAGAAAAATTTCCAGAGCTGAGCAATTGCACTTTCTGTGACCTGTGCTACAGGAAAGACAGCCTTTCTGCGATCATTCTCATTCTCTCTCTGAATAAAATGATTTTTCATTTAAAAAAAAAAAAAAAAAAGAGGGGGTGGGGCTGGCTAACTTACAAAATCAGAGAACCTCACTGTTGAAGGGGACTGGAGCCAAAGGCTAGACTCAGGGCCTGAGTATTTTCTGAGACATCTCAGTAAGCCCTGCCTTCACCTTCTAGGAAGGGTGGGCTTCCCTGACTCAGACCCTGCCCCACCCAAGTCGCCTTGCCTCACTGGAGGACTGTCCACAGGCATCAAAAAATTCAAGCCTATTCCTTCTTCCAGGCAACCAGACAAATGTTTTATAATAGCAACTCTGTCTCCCTGAACTTCCTAGGACTCCACAGCTCCAGTTCTTCAAACCACTCCTACTAGGTTTCCAGGCCGCTGGGCAGCATGGGCTCTAAACCCCAACAGTGGAAACAATCCTACCAGGCAACATGGTGTTGAGCAGACTCCAGATGTGTAATCTCTGACCTGGAGCACAAAGAGACCATTATCCCAGGGCACTGGGCACTAACTTGCATTCAATCTGCAAACCATGGCTAGGTTAACTTTCCATTAACAGCAACCCTGCAAGTTTGGCTTGTGCTTAACTACAAACCTCAAGAAGTTTGAATCAAATCAAGTCATTCCCATTTTTAGCTGATTTTTAAAAATGTAAATTCACATCACATGCAGCTCTTAAATTTTACCAGTTTTAGTTTACCATGTCATCTTGTCCAGATCATTTTTCTGAATTTTAATTGTCACCAGCTATCTCTCCCAGCTTTGTTTAAACCACAACTCCCAGCCAGTCATAGATAAAAAATGCTGAGTAAGAATCCTGTGGTGAGACCACATCACTTCCTTCTAATGTACATCTTTCTTATTTATTTATTTATTTATTTATTTATTTATTTATTTTTGGTACTGGGGATTTGGTACCCAGGGGCACTCCACCACTAAGCCACATCCCCAGCCCTATTTTGTATTTTATTTAGAGACAGGGTCTCACTCAGTTGCTTAGGGCCTCACTAAGTTGCTGAGGTTGGCTTTGAACTCACGATCCCCTGCCTCATCCTCCCAAGTGCTGGGATTACAGGCGTGCACCACTGTGCCCAGCCTAATGTACATCTTTGTACCAAAGAATATAAATTTTCAGAAAGCCACTTTGTTTTTTATTTGTTCTAATTATTTGTACATGACAGTAGAATGCATTTTGACACATCATACATAAATGGAGTAAAACTTCTCATTCATCTGGATTTTCATGATGTAGAATCACACTGGTTGTGCAATCATATATGTACATAGGGTAATAATGTCTGATTCATTCTACTTTCCTACCCCCATACCACCTCCCCTCCCCTCACTCCCTTCTACCTAATCCAAAGTACCTCTATTTTTTCCTAGCATCCCCGCCACCCCCCACCCCCATTCACCACCCCCATTCCATTGTGAATTAGCATCTGCAAATCAGAGAAAACATATGGCCTTCGGTTCTGTGCTTTTGGCTTATGTTGCTTAGCACATTCTCCAACTCCATCCATTTACTGGCAAATGCCATAATTTCATTCTTCTTTATGGCTGAGAAATATTCCATTGTGTATATATACCACATTTTCTTTATCCATTCATCTACTGGAGGGCATCTAGGTTGGTTCCATAGCTTGGCTATTGTTGAATTGAGCTGCCATAAACATTGATGTAGCTGAGTAACTGCAGTATGTCAATTTTAAGTCCTTTGGGTATACACCAAGGAGTGGGATAGCTGGCTCAAATGGTGGTTCCATTCCAAGTTTTCTGAGGAATCTCCATACTGCTTTCCATAAACCAGCAATGTATGAGTGTATCTTTTTCCCCACATCCTCGCCAACATTTATTGTTACTTGTATTCTTGATAATTACCATTCTGACTGAGAATGAATCTAAGAGTGAGATGAAATCTAAGCAATCATTTTAAATGGAGCAAACAGCTTAACTAGCGTGAGAAGTTTGACGAATCACAACATGAAAGGAAGGAATAATTGGTTAAAACAATTTTGTTGAAATGAGAATTACAGCTCTCTCTACAAGGCTTGATGTCTCCACTGCAGTTTTCCTTATCACACCAAGTTGTGCACTTAACAGGAATCTTAACACAACTGCCAGTTGATGTTGATGAGTTGCCAGTTCTAAGCAGGTTTCCAAAATATACATCTAAGCACTCAATGCTAACCAGATTGGTGTTAAGAGGCTCTTAGTACCAAATTAAATTTTGCTGAAACATTGGCATTCCTGTAAAATGCCCTTTTTCTGCCCTGCTCAATTCTGTGAGACAGCAAGTTTTTCTAAGACACTTAGTAAGAGTGTAATAAATTGCCTCTTTATACAGATTTTTTAAAAAAAAATAACACATGTAATTTAGAAAGCATTCTAGTTCTTCAATTTGGAAGACCTAGCAGGAAGAAAAGTAAGAATACCCACAGAATCATTTGATTACTGGCCACAGAAGGTTTCCCCTCCCTCTGCCTGTTCCAACAGAGGACTGCCAAAAATGTCCTAAGAGGTATGGAAAATTACTAAGAGGATCAAATTAGGAAGATGTGAACATCACCCCCATTAGTATAAAGCCCTAGGTAATCAATTAGCTTTCTTTTTTTTTGGTACTGGGGATTGAACCCAGGGGCACTCCACCACTGAGCCACATCCCCAGCCCTATTTTGTATTTTATTTAGAGACAGGGTCTCACTGAGTTGCTTAGTGCCTCGCTAAATTGCTGAGGCTGGCTTTGAACTCTCAATCCTCCTGCTTCAGCCTCCCAAGTGCTGGGATTACAGGCGTGCGCCACCGCGCCCGGTTCTATTAGCTTTCTTAGCAGCCTTTTCCTACCATTGGAGATAAACTCTGTAGATAAGAATTAATTTTTATGCAATTTTTAGGTCACCAAGTCATAGGAAATCAATCACTCCTACAAGGTTAGCCCTGTAACTAACTTCAAGGCTGCTGAGGGACTCATCAACTACCAAGGACAGCACATATCACAGAGCATATTAGTCTCATCCACACAGAAAGCTGCACTGGGCACTCCTGGCTTCTGCAGAAATTCATAAAGTCACCTCATACTGGTACACAGGCTGTCCAGTCAACACCTTGCAGCCTCTCGGAAATTTGAGAGCAATGACAGCAACCTATCCTTGAGAAATATAGCAGAAACAACCCAGTGGGGCACAAAACAGCATTCACAGAGGGCACTGCTAAGCATTCCCAGCCCAGCTGGGGTGACTGGTGACAAAGGTAGCATTGTTGAGGGCCTGTGGGAGAGATCAGCCTTGTAGTTTCAATGTCTTATATCAATGTAAGTCTGAGTTCATACGTCTTGTCCAATCAACCACTGCCTCCCACCCCAGGCAGGAACCAGGTTCATATGGCAATGAGGTACATTCAGTGCCAAATTCTCTGCTTGACCAAACTTTAGTTAGGCTTCTGAACCTTCTCTTAGGTTCATCTGTGCAGTTCCCTGTAAAATCCAGTTTTAGCAAAGAACCCAGCTAAGTCAGTTTAGCAAGAATCCCCCAAACCCAATATTCAATCGTCCTCTATGTATGATTTGGTGGGCTTCTTGTCCTGCAAATTCCTGAGACCTGGTCTGTCTTCAGCAAAATCCTCTTAGGTAAGTTCACCCAGAATCATCCTTATCCCTGATGTTACCCTTTAGTAATTTTCCATCCACTGACATCCCCATCCTTGCTCCTTGGCTGTCAATTCCTATTCACCCATGTTGCACTTAAAGGTGAGACCATTCTCTCTCTCCCACTGCAAGATCCCATTGCCTTGATCCTATGCCTATCATGATGGCCCTGAATAAAAGGTCTCCTTAAGTGCTTTAACAAGTATTACTGAATAATGTTTTCTTTAATGCAAGTTCAGATTTATCAAATCAGTTTAGTTATCAAACAGTCTTGAACCAGAGGAAAGACCTCTTCTCCCTAGAAAAACAAACTTGGAATCACAACTAAAATTACACCTCTGGTCCAGTGAGCCAAATATGAGTACATTTCTCCTCTCCCGTCTTCAGCCTTGTCTGTCCCTAGTTCTGTTCTCAGTGTTCCATTGTAGCTGGGCCTCTCAAAGCAACCTAACAGTTGTTCTTTGTTCCAGGCATCCCTCCAATAACCCTATACTTAGTGACAGTTCCTGACTGCAGTTCAGGACAACTAAGCTAGATGGTGGCTCTGGGACTGACTGTCAGGATTACTACAGCAAAAAAGCCACCTGACCCCAAACCTTCAGTAGCTTAATAATTTTCATTAACAGTAAGTCTTTCTATTCCAAAGATGTGAAGGAGAAATAGCCACAATACTTTTCCTTTGAAATGTTATCTGTGGGTGACTGGAATTTTAAATTCAGCATCCATTTCATCAGAACTCAGAGATAAGACAAATTCAACATTTAGTATCAGGTAGGCACTGTGATGAATTACTAGGAACAAAAGCTGTATTAGAATTGATTAGAAACATTTGAGACAAAAGAATTTTAGAGTACAAGAAGTTTGGGAATATCTAAACCCCTGCCCTTCATTTTAAAGATGAGAAAACAGGGAGTCACAGGATCTTGAGGGAGTGAGTACATACCTGAAACTCATGCTGTTACTTAGACTCTGAATCTATGCTCCATGTCCTCTAATCTCTTTCTACTTATAGACAAGAGTGTCAATTTATTTTTATTTTTAAATTTTAATTGATAAGTAAAAGTTGAATATACATATTTATCATATATATTTTGAAATAGGCATAATTTGTTTTTAATGATAAAAAAAACTACCCATTTTTAAATATTCTGCTTATTTCAAGATGGTAGCTTGATGCACAATTTCAGGGCCTTTCACAACACACCAACTTGAGATAAAAATCATTACTTCTGGCCACGGGCACAGTGGTGCACACCTGTAATCCCAGCAGCTCAGGATGCTGAGGCAGAAGGATTCTAAGTCCAAAGCCAGCCTCAGCAACTTAGTGAGGTCCTAAGCCACTTAGTGAGACTCTAAAAAAATATATTAGAAGGGCTGGGGATGTGGTTCCATGTTTAAGTACCCCTGGGTTCAATCCCTGGCACAAAAAAAGAAAAATCATTAATTTCATTAAAGATGTCAGAGAAACATGAAAAATAGAGTGAATGAGTTATTACAGAAACTGGCTAACCGGAATGTGAGCAATAAGCAGGGATGAGGCTTTTCCAGGACCTGAGAAAGCATGAAATATCATTAAAATTATAAAAAGAATATCTGCCCATTCATCTGCAGGTACCTCAAATGACAAAATATCATCAAATGATAATTTTTTTTGATTCCTAAGAACTTCTATTCAGTCATTTCCTTGGTTCTCCAACAACTGTCTAATTTACAATGTTCCTTTTAAACCACCTTAATTGCTCTTGGGAAGTGGAAAGGATGTAAATTATAAATAAAGCCAGTTCCTTCTAGCTAATGCCAGGTTTAGAGATACAGTACTAGTGGAGGTCTGTAATATAGGACAACCATATTTATTTTTAGCAGCTTAGTGGCTAGGAATGGTGAGACAAGCAGTCCCATCTCAGTTTAGATGTCACCCTCTTTGGGAATCCTTCCTTCCTTCCTTCCCACAAGTCTGGTTAGCTGCTCCCAGAAAATACTGACTACCCCTCTTATCAGATGACACTCTCTGGAACCCAGACCAGATCTGTCATGATTATAAATAAACTTGACTGCCATGGCACAGAATTTACTTTTAGTAAATTCCCAAGGTCACATAGCTAACCTGTGTCAGCTCCTCATTTGAAAATGGGAATATGAGTACCTGTATCAGTTTCCTTATTTGTTTTAAAAAAAGAAAAATGCCAGAGTGGTTATAAAGATTAAAATGCTCTTCAGCCCTAAAGCATACGAAAGTATGGCCACTTTATAGAAGCCAGTACATACAACTGTTGTTGTTATTGACACTTTTTCAAGTCTTACACATTAACTGTCTCTTATTTGTGCTTGTTTTATCTTTACCAGTTAAACAGATAGAAAGTTCAGAAACAGATAGGAAGAGATGCAGTAGGGGGACTATAAGCTTTGAATCAGACAGAAATGGGGCAGAAACCAGGCTCTTCTGCTTAGAATATATCATTAATTAACACATCTTTTTACAATTTCAACATCTTACATATTATAACGTATCTTAAATTAGTGGTGTCTCAGAGGGAGTGCAATAGGATGTGAACTCTCATTTGGGGCAAATTATTTAATCTTTGTATAACTGGTAATATTACCTACCTCTCTTAGAGATATAAGGCACAAACAACAATCATACACACAATTTGTGTAGTAAAGAACGAAGAACATAGCCGGGCGTGGTGGCGCACGCCTGTAGTCGAAGCGACTTGGGAGGCTGAGTCAGGAGGATTGTGAGTTCAAAGCCAGCCTCAGCAACTCAGAGAGGCACTAAGCAACTCAGTGAGACCTTGTCTCTAAACAAAATACAAAATAGGACTGGGGATGTGGCTCAGTGGCCGAGTATCCCTGAGTTCAATCCCTGGTTCAAAAAAAAAAAAAAAAGAACAAAGAACATAATCAGACCCATAACATAATGCCCAGCAGCACTGAATTTTGCACTCCTGTAAATCCAGAGTCTTGTGTATAGAAAATGTTTAGAAGAGGAATAAATACTTCCGTATATTTTGCAGAGCAATTCATTATTCACTCAATTTCTAGGCTAATGTGTGAATGTATGGATACTTTTAAAAAGATCAGGGGCTATAAGTATAAGAACCCTCCCCAGGGAGAATGTGGGCACCCAGACCCCTTTGCAAGGACCTGCAGTTGCTATAAACACCCCACCCAGCACCTGGGGTTACTGCCCAGTCCCCAAGTGGAGCCATTTAGAGTCCAGCTCCCTACTGAGACTGAGCTCAGCTTCAAAGTTCCTACAGTAGGGCCTGAGAGTACAAGAAGGTGCTTTTTACAAACTCAGTTACAACTCTTGGCATTTAATAACAACAGTTTTGAGCACTTATTATGTTCAGCCAAACCTTTCACAATAACCCATTTCTCAAAGGCCCAGCATTTAAGTCACACCCAAGTGACAGAAGTCTGCCTGGTTCCAAAGCCTGTCCTGCCTCTCAGGGATGTCACACAACATCAGCTTAAGGAAGCAAAGCTCTTCCACACTTGGAGGTCTCACCTTCCAAACAGCCCAAGAACATCCTCCCTGGGAGTGTCAGTGCCTCCTACTCCAGGTGAATTGTGGATGTGTGAAGTGAGTTTCCATGAATTTCAGAGGACTCCAGTCAGTCCTACCTGGCAATGTTCTTTATTTGACCTTTATACATTTCTTGTCTCGATTTATTTCCCAGATCTCCAGGCAAGACTGAAAATCACTTCTGGTTCTGCTTTTCGGGACAGACTGCCTTCATCCTTTTTTTAAAATTCTGGTACTTTGAAAGTTTCTCTCCTTACAACAGGCATTTTTATCTGCACAGAACCACACTTCCTGGACAGGAAACTCTTCTTTCATCCTTTGCAGATGTCAAATCACAGTGAAAAGGCAGAGCCAGAGAGCCTCAATCTGAATTGTACAAAAGATGATATTTCTAACTCCAGTGTACCAAGGACAAGTGACCAAAGTGCAGGCATGTCAGGAAGATGGAAAAGTGAGAACTTTCTGCTCTGTGTACTCTCAGATCATCACCAAAGACCCTAGGGACCACACAGGGCAAGTGGAGAGCTCCAGAAGAACACCACCCACATTCCAGAGTTTTGCTTAAGCCTTTCCTCCACAGTCAAATTGCTGTACTACATAATACGCTATATCCTATTTCTAACCAACATAATAAACTAGCTGGCGGATCATTTATTTCACATCCCTATAAGATGTTCAAAGCCCTGTAAGAGGGCTTTTTTTTTATTTTTAATTAATTTTAATTAATTTATTTATTTTTATCTATTTTTTAATTTATTTTGATTCCTTGTACACAAATGGAGTACAGTTGTTGTTCTCTGGTTGTACACGAAATAGAGTCACACCATTTGTGTAATCATACATGTACACAGAGTAATGATGTTTGTCTCATTCTGTTATTATTCTTATCAGAAATGGGCATTTTTATACAAAACCTGTCACCATGGCAGCTTGCATCTGCTGGTTTCTGAATACAGAACAATGACCTAAGGGCTGGGGATATAGCTCAGTTGGTAGAGTGCCTGCTTCTCAAGCACAAGGCCCTGGGTTCAATCCCCAGCACCACAAAAAAGAAAAAAAAAAAAAAGCAGAACAGTGACCTATTTATCTTTCCACTACACCTATAATAGAAACAGGTCAGTAACAGGTCTTCTGAAACTTGGCATTACAGAACTCCCAGGTGGCATTGCAGATCAAAGCTAAGAATACAAAGCTATCTAGGAGGTGAGGGAGTGTTAATGGGAAGCCAAGTTCCCACACACATCATCTCCTCTGCTCTGCCAAGTCTTCAGGCTTCTCTGCCACCAGTCCCTTCAACATACTCAAACTATTAAGACAATAGGTGAGCAGAGTCCAACTCCCTCACTTTCTAGCAGATGGAAAATACTGGAAACCATGTTCACTTGTACAGATATGACTTAATCTGTAGTTAGGAAAAAGTATGATTATGTATGACTTGGGTCTTGTTTACTCATCCCACTGATACCACAAACCATGCCAGTCAGTCAAAAATTTGCTGAATACAACTGGTTTCTAGAAATGCCAGAAAACATTATTTTTTTTTCAAAGCATATTGGCAATAAAACTCCTACTCATATCCTTGTTCTCAACCATGACTAAAACATATCAAGGATGTTGGAACTTCAATAGAAGCTATAATCTCCTTTGTTTGCCCTCCATCCTCAAGGTCCCCAGAAGGTTATGGCTTTGAGAGGTTCTGTGCCTTGCCTGCTTGCTTGCCTGCCTTTTGGTGTAGAGACCCACCAGTTCTGCAAACCCAATGTAACAAATATTCTAGAACCAACTGCGCTTATGTATACCTATGACTGATATTTTCAATATGCAATAATTCATGCATGGGGGAAATTATTCAATTTTGGGTTAGCCATTTCACAAATACAGACACTATACCCTATTACACCACACACAATCAAATGCAAACATTATCCAAGTGCTTCATCGATTTCTAAGAAGCTGGAAATCTGTTGTTTAATATTAACCAAAGGGGTATAATTTCTATCTTCAGTTTTGCTGTGGGATCCAAACTTTCTCACTTTGCAGATAAAGGGACTTATCATATGCTAAGCTCCCAGTGTTCCCTCTTATCCTTTTTTCAAGGAAAGAGATTATTATTATTATTATTATTATTATTATTATTATTATTATTATTCCTCTTCTTCTTCTCCTTCTCCTTCTTCCTTCTTCTTCTCCTTCTTCTTTTTCTTTTTTTTTTTTTTTTCTTTTCTTTTTTTCTTTTGTGGGGCTAGGGATCAAACCTAGAGCCTCCCACAAGCTGGGCAAGCCCTCTACCATTAAGCTACACCCCTAGCCCAGAGTTAGTTTGGAACAATACAATAGATACTGTATTGCTCCACCTGAACTTCCTTTGTAGACCCATGGCACTCAAACCTGGTTGCAGGATATGGCCAAACCCAAAGGGATGCCCCTACAAGGGTGGCCTGCTGCCAACATTGGTTGATATAAGCACACAAAAATCCAGTCCCTTGCTTCAACAGGGGATAACCATGAAGGGTCAAGTGAGATGCAGACATACCTAAAGTAGCAGCTGGGAACTTCGCTGCAATTTCATTTGCTGGTCAGTTTCTCTACCCAACCCTATCTTTTTCCTTCTTTATAGGTGTAGCTCCTAAGAGCTCACTCCTAAAATCCTTCAGTATCCTGGTCTTAGAGTCTGCCTCTAGAGAACCCAATCAATCTAAGATAGGTAGCTGCTATCTAGACACAGAGTTATTTTAAATTGTGCTAAGGAAATCACAGGCTCCGTCAGAGGCCCTACAAAGGCAGCTAACAGTCTTTGAAAAATACTTGTAATGTAGCTATTTAATTTAAAAGTGACAAATTTTTGATAACCAGCTCAGATCACTTTCTGAACACCAACCCCATACAGTCAACAAGGACAAAAGTTAAACAATGCACAGGAGTTCACAAGTCAGGGAAGCAAGACATAACATGCCAGGGTTGGGACTACCAACCTTCACCAAGACATGCTTGCTTTATAACCTCAAATCCCAGTAGATCGTCATTCTAAAACTACCTAGAAAACATAGTTCTACATAAAAGCATGAAACTAAATCCTGAATACTTTATGCAGGTGGTATTCAGGGTACGATGGCTAGTCTTGGTTATCGAAGCCTTTGTGGTATTTACTGCATCCCCAAGAAAGTAGGTGGTTGACAGGACAGACCTGGAGGGAGGAGCTCCTATACTGCCTTGCCCAGGAAGCAGCACCACCTTCCAGAAAACCTCAAGGACTACCTAGTATTCATACAGGCTCTAGTCTAGTTTAGGGCACAGGGGTGGAATAAGAGCTGTCATAGCACCTGAAGTAAGAGAAAAAGCAGTGTCTACTTATCACAAGAGGTCTGGGCTCAGATTGTTTAAAACAGATAACATACTCCATATGAAAACTCAGCTTAAATTCATGTTGTTGCCTAATGTTTTACTATTACAGCATTTTACATCTGATCTCATGGGACCCTGAAAGCCCTTCCTATGAAGATTAGCCTGGTATTACACTAACTTTATACTGGTTAAATGATTTGCCCAGGATCATACAGCTAATCAATGTTGGG
Source organism: Glaucomys volans (assembly GCA_020662805.1). Taxonomy (NCBI): domain Eukaryota; kingdom Metazoa; phylum Chordata; class Mammalia; order Rodentia; family Sciuridae; genus Glaucomys; species Glaucomys volans. Next base: position 176,115 of record JAJEJO010046449.1, on the reverse strand, counting down.
AACAGACTGCCAGATTCTTGGTTCAGGCTTCTGTAAAACTCAGCCAATTTACAATTGTCTTATGTATTTTTCCAGGCTGTGTACAAAGCCCCCAAAACTCAGCTCCATCTTTCTACCTCTCTGACTCCCACCTTTATACTACAGACCAATATATCACAGGACCAAAGACTATCAATGGCACAGGGTCCTGGCCAGGGCCACAAATCATCATCAAAGTTCTCATTTTCTCTCTCGCTCTTCCTCTCTTTCTCCCGCCTCTGAACAATCCAGACCCTCTGTGGATACACACTACAACTTCTCAAGTACAGCTGACAAGAGGCTAAGGGGGTCAATTTATATAACCACCAGTATTCACCATCTCTTGCCAATATTGTTTGTGCCAACTGCATAAACAAGAAGGCAAGGGAAAAAGAAAAAGGGTTTTGTTTTTTGGTTTTTTTTTTTGCGGTGCTGGGAATCTGAACCTAGGACCTTGTGCTTCTGAGACAAGCACTCTACCAACTGAGCAATATCCCCAGCCCTTAAGAAAAAGTTTTAAACAGCTCACAGATTACTTAGGCATAGAAAGCCTTTGTCGCTAGTCTTTAGGTTTTACCTACTTTTGTTTGGAGGATACCACTCATGCCAAATTGGCATTCTATTTCCGCAATGCAAAGATGCTTGAACTGAAGAGATCAGAAGGGGATTTTCCTGTTTTCAAGAACAGAGGCAAGTGTCTCTGTCTCAGTAGGTGCAGCGCAGTTGTGGGAGTGCTAATGAGAGCTAATCACTCTATTTATTCCATAAGCCACCCAGCCAGCAACAAGAAATGCCTGGTAAAAGTTGCTGGGCTCTCATACACATCATCCAGGCTTTGTTTCAAAGGGCTAGTGCTAAAACTAAAAGATTTGAAGTGATTAGCACGGAGATGCCCAACTGGATTGTCATCTCAGGATCACAAAGCATATTCTTCAGTTCTTTATACCTTGTCAACTAATAGTCAAATCAGTACTCATTTCATTCTTCCATTCTCTTCTCACCATTATCACCACCACCACCTTTGCCTCCAAATTCCACTTCGGTTATTAATTAAGAAATCAAGCAATAAACTTGTAATTTTACAAAAAGAATTTCCTACTGACCATTAAAGACGAGATTTGACCAACAGTTGCCACTCACTTTGATCCTTAAACTCTAGACATAAGTGGGATCTTAAAAATTATTTAAACTCACATATTCACTCATACTTAACTGCATCCATATTTTGGGTAAGGATTATATGGCCTGAATGATGTAAAAATTCTAATATATGAATTTATGTTAATTATATAAAAAAGGTTTTCACAGTCTTGTCTCTCCATTTGTACCAGGATGGGGTCAAGGGATGGAAATATCATAGGGCAATAGATCTAAAGTTCCCAAACAGAAGTAATGATGTCAGTTATTAACCCAATAAAGCCTCATCTGTGATAACATAATCTTTTCTGTATTACAATATTAAGTCGATTTATTGTTGGAAAAAAATAAAAAGCCACAGAACCATGGCTTTAGGGACAAAAAAGTAAGAAGGTCCAAGATGTATTTTAAAGATCCCCAAAGGGTATCTATCTTCTATAGAAAAAAAGATTATCAGACCATAAAACAGAATTCTAAGAACATCTGTAACCTCTTGGCTAAATTTATTAAAATGGAAAAGCCTGAATAAACATACAGAAGTTAAATTGTTAGACAACTTCATGTTGAATTTTCCAGGCAGAAATGATTTAATAATATTAGAGGAGTTCTTTTTGTGTGGTTAACAAGGTCCAGCATAAGCACCAAATTTTACCTAACTTTAAAATGGAATAAAAACCAGCCACAGCAGTACATACCTATAATCCCAGAAGGCTGAGACAGGAGGATTGTGATCAAAGCCAGCCTCAGCAACTTAGCAAGGCCCTAAGCAACTGAGTGAGACCCTGTCTCTAAATAAAATACAAATAAAAGGGTTGGGGATATGGCTCAGTGTTTGAGTGCTCCTGGGTTCAATTACTGGAACCAAAAAAAAAAAAAAATGAAATGTATTTATCAATTCTCTCTCCTGAATTATTTAGCAACTTTGTCTTTTCTCCTGATTTTCTACAATCGTTTTTTTTTTTCAGCAGCTCAATGACCTGAATATTTATAAAGCAGAGACAAATAACAAATCCATGCATGATGCCAAAAATCTCACCTATGTATAAAGAGAAATTATCGGTCAGGAGAGCTGTGTTTTTTATGTGAACATGTAGACGTAACATGTTTTATTTTGGCTATAAGTACAGTCCTAACCTAGGGATTCACCATGAAACTCTCTAAGCTGAAGGATTTCAGAAAAGCAGGTGAATTATTCACAAAAGAAAAGAAAATCTAATGAATGAGAAAATAAGTAGGTCACATAAATGTTTTGTCATTTAAATGTAAGTGATACTAAATTTCTGAAGTCCAAGAAAATATAATCAGTTATTCTGAAATTTTTAAACAACTACAACAAAAAAGTTACATTTCTGGCTTTGAGACTAAGACATAATTATTGCTGACTTCCAACAGTGAATGAGACTGGTAATGTCCTAGGCATGTTGAATATATTACACCTTAATTTACTCTTCTAATATTCCTCCAAGGTAGACATTGTTATTCCCATTTTACAGACCAGAAAACCCGGGCTCAGGTTCAGTAAAGAACAAAGTCACACTACTAAAATAGGTCTATGTCTGGAATTCTATTCAAGATATACCTGAATCCAAAACCTAGAACACTTGCTGCTATCCTCCATCTCATAGTTCCACCAAAAATTACAAGCACAAATTACAAAGATGGAATTGTTGCCTAAGTAGAGCAGATCAGCCTTAAAGTTAGAAGCTCTAGATTTTAACGATACTTCCACTAAGTGGTGGTTTCCCACAAATTGATGGAGATGAAAATGGTAATTAACCTCATAATGTTGAGGTGAGAAGCATCTATAAAAGCCACAGTGAAAGGGCTTGGAAAGACAGTCAAGAGCTCAATAAGAACTAGTTCTTGTCACCTCCCTCTTCACATGTCCTCCTAGGACCTCAATGAGGCTGGAGAAAACCTGGAACCCCAGAGAATAACCTGAAGAGGAGAGGCTGGAAGGGACTGTCTCTGCTCAGTCTGCCTTCCTGTCGACCAAACACATAAAAACTAACCATGGAATGCTCAATAAACCTACAATGAATTACATTCAGAGGAGTTAATTCTCCCGGGAACTACCCTCAACCAATGAGTGAAGGGAATCAGTGGATGAATGCATCAGTCTTTCCTCTCAGGGAAGGAAAATTCTGAAATTCATCCTACAAGGTTCCTTGCACAGTCCCTACTGGAACTGAGTTCAAATTGACCAAAGTGGAAACCAACTCAGTTATGTACCCTTCAACGGCTTTTCCTTTGTGTATCTCCCACCTTCATGTTTCCCAAGATCATCTAACAAGTAGATGAATAAACCAGGGGCTGCTTAAAAAAATAAAACAAAACAAAAAACCCTGACTGTGGGCCAACTCGGACTATGCACTGTCACAGACAAACAAGCTACTGGACCCAGTTATTTGGTCACTTGGGAATCCATGGACACTTTAGTAAGCTCACTTCCACCAGGGTGGAAGTGGACAGCAAAACCAAGCAAGCAAGGCATGGCCCAGTAAAACCTCATCTTTTCTCACTGATTTCCCTATTCATTCATATGCATTCACTCATCTTCTCTTTCTATCTCTCTCCCTCCACCCCGCCCTTTGTCCCACCTGCACACACCACACACAAAGGTTTTTCCATGGCACATGCTGGGTACCCATAGGCACTTGAAGAATTTATCCTCCTGAGAAAACTGTAGACATCCACTATGAGATATAATTTTAAACCCTGATTTCTCAGAAGTGATTTCCTGCGCAGAAGAGTTAATTTCTGTATAGAGAGAGGCAAACTGAAGATTCCAGGTGGAAAAGGAAATAAATAGATAAAAATAGATAATAATCAAGAATGTAGATTACAGGGCTAGGGCTATAGCTCAACTGTAGAGCACCTGTCTTGCACATGTGAGGCACTGGAATCAATCCTCAGCACCCACATAAAAATAAAGATATTGTGTCCATTTACAACTAAAAAAATATTTTAAAAAAAGAGTATAGATTACACAAAAATTTTAGACTGCTACATCACTAAAAACAAAATTAAAAGACAAACAAAATAAAAAATTAGAAAAAAAGTGAAATTATTTGCAACAATGATGATAGAGGATTAATAAGTGAAATATGTGAACTAGATTTTATGACAAATGAGAAAAATACTAATTTCCAAAAGATAAAATGAAAAAGAACATGAACAGTATGTTAAATAAGAAATATGACCAATAGGCATATGAACATGTTTGGCCTCATTAATAGCAAATAAATATAAAAAATGAAATATCTTTTCTCCTAGAAAATTACCAAATTTTAGCAAAATTAGATTATCAGTCTGTTAAGGGGAGCAAAAATTAGCAGAAACTTTTTATCAAATGACAGTGATATTGAGTAGGATGTGCGCACATATCCAAACTCTTTGGTTCACTTTCCATTCATTTAATGTGAAAATGTGAGCAAGCTGAAACACAAAAATGCTGGTGACACCGAAGTCCATCAAATCTGAAAACACATTCTATAATGAGATTAAATAAATCACCCACAAATGAAATATTTTACAGTCCTTAGAAATATTGACTAGGCGTTGTGGCACATGCCTAATCCCAGCTACTCAAGAGGCTGAGGCAGAACTGCAAGTTCCAGGCCAGCCTCAGCAACCTAGCAAGACCCTGTCTCAAAATAAAAAATAAAGCCGGGCGCGGTGGCGCATACCTGTAATCCCAGCACTTGGGAGGCTGAGGCAGGAGGGTCGAGAGTTCAAGGCCGGCCTCAGCAACTTAGCGAGGCCCTAAGCAACTCAGTGAGACCCTGTCTCTAAATAAAATACAAAATAGGGCTGGGGATGTGGCTCAGTGGTGGAGTGCCCTGGGTTCAATCTCCAGGACCAAAATAAAATAATTAATTAATTAATTAATTTAATTTAATTAAAAAGGACTGGTGGTGTAGGTCAGTGGTAGAATACCCCTGGTTCAATCCCCAGTACCCCCACCCCCCAAAAAGATATATTTATTTACAGGTATTTTAGTAAGCATGAGGAAATGCAAATAAAACAATGTTACATTTAAAAAATGTGGGATGCAAAATTATGCACTTAGAATATTTCAACTGCAGAAAAAAAACACAATTGGAAAGAAATGAATGAAAGAAACACACAAAAGGCAAATATACCTTTGTGTGGTAGGATAACTGATGACTTTTAAAAAACCAGCTTCTCTGCATCTTTTTCCATACTATTCAAATCTTCTATAAAGTGCACACATTACTCTTATAATTGAAAAAAATAAGTATTAATTTCAAGTGTAAAGGCACAACGAACAATAGATGGAAATCCAACAGTTCTCCACCCCACTCCCACAGATACCAAAAGGGTCCCTGGTTGGCAGGTAGGGCAGTCATGGTGGGGGGCAGCTGCTCTAACTTAAATCTGAGCCTAGAAAAACATTAGGCTTCTTGATGTGAAAACAAAAACTCTGTATGTCTCATGTATCAAAACACATTTTGGAAATTTGTTAACCAAAACCTTTTCCATCAGAATATTTAAATCTACATACCAGTATTATCTCCACAGAACAAACTAGTTAAGCAAGCAGGATGTTTACTAGGAACACCCTAAAAACTAACAATTGTTTTTACGGGTCTGGTAAATCACTGCCAGTTCGTGTTAGTACACGGTGTAACATAAACAATCTCCAGAGTCTGTCGCTACTTCTAAACAGGAGAGCATGAAGCCCTAAGCATCAGGCTTTTTTCCGTGGCAATAATTACTGAAAGTAAGCCTTTTGGGGTTCACTCTCTCAAAGGCTGATTTCACAGTCTTTGAGATGGTTTTCCAGGAGTGGCAAATTCTCTGTATTCGGTATCTTGTTTCATCTTCACAACCCTAACAAGCCGGGCTTCTCAGCACTATCGATATTTGGGTCCAGGTAATTATTAAAGGGAGGTGTCCTGTGCATCACAGGACAGTTAGCCAAATCTCTGTTAGCAGAATTCCTGGATTCTACCACCAAATGCCAATGGGACCTACATCACAAGGTTGCAACAAACAAAAAAATGTCTCCTGACATTGCCAAATGGCCCATACAGGACAAAATCCCCTCAGTAAAAAACCAATGCTACAGACGCAGATATTATTACTGCCCCCATTTGATAAATGAGGAAACTAAGACAGAGCTATAGGCCCATCTAACTCCAGAGCCCAAGATCTACATTCCCATACACACAGGAGACCTATCTCAGACTATAAATGACACATCTCTTTTCTATTTAAGTCACCTTTGCACCCCCATGGAGCCAAAGAAGAAGTATATGTTAGTTGAACAAGCCATCACTCTCGTCACCTACTATTTATTTATTTTAAACTGGGCAGTAGGCCCAGGCAATGCAGGGACGGTCATGGCCTGCAAGTGGTTTATCACTATCTATTTGAAAAAGTAAGGCACATTCAGAGATAAGCCATTTGGAGAGTCGGATTGGGAGAAAACTTGGTTTCCTCATCTGTATAATGGAGACAATACTAGGGCTGTTCTCATAATTAACTCAGATCATGTAATGAAGTTTCTACTGCAAAATAAAATTTGAAAAAAAAAAAAAGAACTAAATACCATTAACGTGTGATAATAAATAGGCTTAGGCACTGGAGGAATCAAAGCATCTCAAATGTACTGGAATGGAAAGAAACTAAAGACAACCCCAAAGTCAAAATCCACTTGTTAGGTGAACATTTAAAATCCAAAAATTTTATTACCTGATTTCCACAGAATTCCTGGGCTGGGCTCTGACTGAAACCCTCAGCAAAGTTTTCCTGCTGAACTGCTTTTAAGTGGTAAAGAAGTGGGTTTAAGCAAGAAGAGCAATAGAAAAACAGAAAGGTGTAGTGAACTTCATGCACTTCAGGGGCTGGAGCCTGAGCCCTCTGCTAAGGGGGAACTTAAAGGCATGCTTGCAGAAAGAGATCAAGATCACATGAGGTCGAAAGGTGACACAGTGGTGACAAGAGCCAAGCAAAATCTAAGAAATATTTCTCATATAAAAATATAAAATATCTCAGACTAAAATATCAACATTCAGATTGCTTTTTAGCATTCTCTGAGAATACTTGCTTTAAATTTAAATTCACATAGCTGAAAATGAAGTTTTCACCAGAACAAAGAGTCAGTCTTCCCTAAACATAAACCCAACTTCTTCCTCCTCATGTTCAGTTCATCTTATTCTCTAAGGCACCAGATTAAGAGACCGCAGGAGCCAGATCTTCTCTTTCTAAATGTGAATTTCAGAAGCTGAATTTCCATAAGTTGAACCTACCGAACTAAGTGTTCTATAAAATTTCTTAAGGACTGTGTAGTCCACACTAAACCTGTCTCCATGCAGTCTCCATCCCAGGATCACCAATATGAGAATTCTGCTATAAGCCACATAGCTCACAGGATGTCCAAGGATTTGGAACAAGCAGGGAAGTTGATATCAAAGGCTTATTTAGAAATTTGTCTAGTCCTAAGGTGTAAATAAGAGAGAAGAGACTAACTTCAGGGGCCCAGAATAAGACAACTGCAGGGTCTATACCAGACAAGATGGGAATGAGAACCAAGGCAATGGTGGAGGGAGCAGACAGTGATTCAGAAAATATTTGAAAGGTAATGACAGTACTGATGGCTGGGAGAGTGTCTCTACGATACCAAACACAAACTTAACCCACTGAAACCTTTGATGATGAATTTCAGACTTTGAGACCAGAGGAAAACTTAGGTTTAAAAGGAAGCATTTTGAGTTCTGACAAGTGGGGCCATCTTCATGGACCTATGACCTAGATTGTCACCTAAGACCCCAGGCTCAAAAAAGCATCATGATTGGCTTACTGCTCTGCTGTCCCCATCTTGAGAATCTTAAATTTAATTTTGAACTTCTGTTTTGTAAATGAAATCTGATAGGACAATGGAGAACACATGTAGGCAAGAGATTCAAGTTAACACATATGACCACTCCTCCTCATCACCCCATCCACACAAAGCATTTGCTATGCTCCATAAGCTCAGAATTCCAGTGACATGATGCAATGCATGGGAGTTAGGAAAGATTCAAGGTAAGTGTGTTACAAATACAACTGAGTGAGGAGGTGTGTAGAAGCTGACAGATCTAAGGTGGCTTCCATTCAAATGAGAATTGCTTTGCACGCAGAAAAAAGGCAACATTTTTTTTTTTTCTTTTTTGGTACCGGGGATTGAACTCAGGGGCACTTGACCACTGAGCCACATCCCCAGCCCTATTTTGTATTTTATTTAGAGACAGGGTCTCACTGAGTTGCTTAGCACTGCATTTTTGCTGAGGCTGGCTTTGAACTCGCGATCCTCCTGCCTCAGTCTCCTGAGTCGCTGGAATTACAGGCAAGTGCCACCACACACGGCAACAAGAAGGCAACATTCTTCTAAGAAACACACATGTCCAAGGAATTCTATCATTCTCTTACTAATGTCACTTCCCTGTCAACCACTATAGCTTTTCTGAAAATAATGACATAGAAGAAAAAAAAAGATAAGGCAACCCACTGTTCCTTCTTTTTTCAGTCCTTCCTTACACACCTATAAGACAAACATACAGTGCTAATAGATTGTGTCCATATCAAGCAGTGAAATAAAAATCGGTGAGTTAGTTTTGTGCAGTGTTTCTACTGTTCTGGAAAGAACATGTACATATGGATGCATAAACTACAAAATACAAATTACAGGACTTCAGCAATTCTGAATACAAGCCCAATGGTCTTACAGTTGTCTAAATCCCAGCACTGTACAACATAAAGATGAATAGCAAAATTCATGCTAATAATCTCAATTTTTATTTAAATTCTTAAATTTAATCCATGCTATAATTTTTACTTTTCTTTCACTTAGAATGACATTAAATAGCAAATACCATGGACAGAAAGACTAGAAAAAAGGAAAAATCTTTTATTTTAGTACCTTTATCCGTATTTTTTTCCTGCCCTTAGGAAGGAATAGCAGGAATAAATACTGATATCTTTCAAAGCTACTTCCAAATGAGCCACCAATGGATTGATGGGGTGATGTTGATTTGATACAGTAGTCCCCCACTTATCCATGGGGAATGCCCTCTGAGGCCCCCCCCCCCAGGGGATTCCTGAAACCTGGAATATACTACCTGCTATACATATGCTTTTCCTATACATACCTATGATAAAGTTTCATTTACAAATTAGGCACACTTTTTCTGTTCATGGCTTCCACCAAAAAATTTAACTAAACACTTATCACAATACCAGAGTTATACTTTTGCAATATGAGGGGCAACAGCAAAACTAACAAACTTCTATCTTTTTTTCCTTCACAATTTCATAGATGGAAGATTTGTTCTTATTGTAGATCTTAATAACTTCAGATATGATATTTTCTCTTTCCTTATTAAGTCAAGAATTATCACTTTTTCACTTAAAGGAGTGTTTTATAGCTTCTTCAGCATATGCTAATTACCAGCATCATATTCTTGTACTCTGGGGTGATTAAGTAAAATAATGGTTATCTGAACATAAGCACTGCAATATTGTTACAGTCAATCTGATAACTAAGATGATTACTAAGAGACTAATAGGCAGATAGCATATACAGGGTGGATACGCTGAATAATGAGATGGTTCATGTACTGAGAAGGCAAAGCAGGACAGCATGAGATTACATCATGCTGCCAAAAATGGCACACAATTTAAACTTTATGATTTGTTTATTTCTGGTATTTTCCATTTTATATCTTTGGATCACAACTGACTGAAGATAACTAAAAGAGCAAAAAGTGAAACCAAGGTTAAGGGGAAAACTACTGCACTGCACTCATAATTACTAGATTGCTTCAGGCGTTTTCTCCATCACCCTGATGTCATTACCACAACAAAACTGCTTAAACACCACAACACAATGTCTTTCCAACTAAAGAGCTAACTAAAAATAATAAGTTCAAAGAAGTCTAAAGACAACCTTATCAGGAAAATATTTAACACAGTGGTCTCTTCTCTGGACAACTCCTTTCTATATTATTTCCCAGTGCCTTGGTGGTTCCATTGTAACCAAATCCTGACTGTGGCACCAAACCTGGGCAGTTTCTCACCAGAGCGTTCAGGTTTTCTCCACAAAGTTGGTCTGTGAACCATTTAAGTCTGGTCTTCTAAATTTTCCTACTTCAAATACAGTCAAGTTTTCCTTTGTCTAATTTCTTTTTTTTTTTTTTTTTTTTTTTTTGTAACACTTCTTTCCACTTCAATAAATTAACTTCCTGCCTAGAGACACATCCTGGTAAATATGTCACTGTATTGTTTAGATGAGAGTGTTCTACCAAATTTTTCCTCTGTACCAATAATCCCTAGAGCCAGCTTCTCTGGAGCCAGAGTTACTTGTCTATGAATTTCCTTTCACTGCTTCCTACTCTACTGCATACTGCCTATAGTGGACTTACTCAACTCTTTTTTTTTTTTTTTTTTTGCTGTGCTGGGGACTGAACCCAGGGCCTGTGCTTGCAAGGCAAGCACTCTACCAACTGACTATATCCCCAGCCCCTTACTCAACTCTTAATCATTTTTTTTCCAATTTCCTCCCTATCCTCTCTTCCAGCCTATCTAAAGAAGTGTCCTTAAGTATTTAAGACTAATCAGTCATCTACCCATGATTTTGAGTCTATCCCCATCCTCTTTGCACTCATTCCTTGCTCTTACATTTCTGTAATATCACCCTTGCTCCCTGTACCTTCCTCTGACCTAAGCTACTATTCCATGTTTCTCTGATCAGTTCTTGAAAGAACAGATTAACTGGCCACCTGCAGTTTATTGCCTCCTGTGTATTGCTCAATGCTTTGCCCTCTGAATTCATCTCTTCCATGCTACTAAAACCACTCTTGGTAAAGTCACAAAATGACCTGGCAGGTGGACTAGGTGCAGAGTCTCAGGCCCATCCTCATGAATAGTCTGCTGCACTGGGTGGTGTGGACAGTCCCTTATGTTGACTGTGCTGCTTCCCTTTGTCACCACTATCTACTTCTAAGTCAGTTCCTGTTCTGTCTCCTTTAAATAACTTTTCTTTTGCCTGATCATTTCTAAACATCAAGTGAAGGCTGGGTGCTTGCTTCTCTTTTATTCTACATGATCTTCTTCGAGGAGTTCATCTACCCTCATTCTTTATATGAAAGCTCCATGAAAGTGGACCATGAGTCTAGGACTATCCCTATACTCCAAATCTAAATTTCTAAATTCCCGCTTAAAATCTTTATGTGAATAATGCCATCCAACAGCTTTTATATACCAAGCACAGAAGCAAGCCAGATGCAGGAATATGAAGTAGCTGAAATTAAGGATACTGTCTCTGGAACCCTACCTGCCTGAGTTTAAATCCTGAATCCCGTATGAACAATCTGTGTGGCCTGGAGAAAGTTGCTTAGCCTCTCTGAGTCTTAAAGACCTGATGTGTAATAAAGGTATAATAGCAGTACATTTTCTTAGGGCTGATGTAGAAATTTTGCTAAGTTAAGTACCTTAGAACAGTACTTTCTACATTATAAGGGCTATGTAAACATTATCTGTTCTTACGTTGTTCTTACTCTCCTAAGAACTTGATGAGACAGGTACTATTATTTTATTGATTTACTTAATGAAAAAACTAAGGCGGATTATTGTGGATCATGATGAAGTCTCAAACTCCAAATGTTCAAATCTCAACTCATCATATTTTCCATTAAAATTCAACTTTTGCTTGTGTACTCTTCTCGATTAAAAGTGTTCTGTCCTTCCCACTCCTTTTAGCACGTACAGCCCAGGGATCATTCAACATACTATTTCCAGAATCATCTTTATAAAATAATCACCTTCCTCCACATCTCAGGGAAAAAAAAAAAAAATCCATTGTAGAGCTTCATCTTATCACTCCCCTTAAAAACCTCTTGAGATCCGGCCCCAATATATCTTACCTCTCTTAACAATATCAATATCTCTAACTATTTTTCTCTAAATTTAATCACTGTATTCTACATTTTATTCCAAACCCAGGATCCTCACTTCCTCTTCAAAATCTCCTACTCACTTATTCAAACCCTACCTCCTTCAGTGGGACCCCAATAAACCCAGTCTTCCTTTGCTCAAGTGATTATTCTAGCTTAAGGTATAATCTTCCCTCACCTAGTTCCAAAGGGCCCAACAGTTTGTTGTTTTTAAATTTAACACATTTTCTATTGCAAGAGTAATGCACAGGAAAACAAGTTCTAGTGCAGCAATTGTAAAAGAGACATACTGTGTGTAAAACAAATAATGAAGCCCCCTTCATCTTCCCTGACATTCTAATCCCCTCACCATACACTGACAAATGCAAAGCACATGTATGTATGTGGGGTTTTTTTTCCTCAAAATATACAGACACCTGTACAACTCAGTATATTATTTTCAATCTTTTTAATAGCTAAGTAGCATTCTAAATCTGTTTAGAATGTTTATGTATAAGACACGCCATCCCTTTTCTGCCCTCATTTCCTGTACATGAACACTGTGAAGGGTAAAGAACATGTTTTGTTCATCCTTGCCTCCCCCAGAGGACCTTATACCAAGGCTCACCAAATGTAACAAATTATAACATTATCTATAATCAGTCCAGTGCAGGTAGGTAGCCAGGAAAACAGCTGTTAGCGCTTCATACATATTATCATATTTAATCCTCATAACCACTCAATTATTTCCATTTCACAGAAGATTTAACCACAATCACAGTTATTAAGGACAGGGGATTCTAACCTACTGATGTCTGACTCCAGAGCCCACACCCTATCCTTTTGCTGTAGCTAATAAAAGTTTCATAAAAACATCCTTTACTTTCTCAACCAATGTTACAAGAACAGAAAATTCCAAGAATCCTGTCCTGGGCATGTGGGACTGAGATAGGAGCTAAAAGGAATCATGAGCAGATGGAGACAAATGACTGCAGCTGTAATGGTAGCCAACCATTCACCCATTCCAACTAGGTTTACTGAGGACCTACTAGAAGAAGGGGTACTGAGTTCACTTCCCTTCCCCTCCTCCAGCTCCCCACTACACTCTCCTTCCATAATTACTGCCATTCTTTGCTGAAAATCTATGTGCCAAATGCACATTATTATTTCTATTAATAATTTTTAATTACTTCTAAAGCTAGCAAAAATTATCTAACACAAACATTAGTATTACCATTTTAGAGATGCAAAGATGAGACCCAGGGAAGTTAAATTATTTGCCAATATCAGACTGTAATAAAGAGCAAAGTCGGATTCAAGTTGAGATCTGTGTGGCTCTAAAGTCCTACCCCTTTTTTCCTCTCATACAGAATAATGCCTTTCAATACCTAAAGAACAAATGAACTTGTTTGATTTTGACTCAGTTAAGACCACATTTGACTACAAGTATATATATAATTTCTGTGATTTAACCAAACAGATTTTGTTTTTCTTATCAAAGTCAAGAGAAGGACAGATGAGGTCTAATACAGCAGTTCCAGAATGCCATCAACTTCTCAGCCTCCTTCTTATCTTCCACCCAGTCATTCTTAACCCTCAAGCCTCTTGTCTTTGGTCACAAGATGGTTTATCCCCTTTCTCCAGGGAGAAAAAAGAAATACAAACAGAAGGCCTAACAGCTGAGCTCATAGAGGCTCTCCCCTTATCAGAGCTTTGGGGATGAGGAAGGACCCTGCTACTTACCTCTCACTGGTTGGGACTACATTACAAAGACACTCCAGATGCAGAGGATTCTTGGAAATCGGGCACTTTTAACTGGTCATGGTAGTGAATTAAACAAAATGTGGGTAGCTGTAGGAAAGACATGGGAAGGATGCGCATCTGGGTATATCCATTCCACACAGTGATGCAGAGGGCAAGTCAACCTAGACAATCAAAGGATCCTGGGCAAAGAATAAACAGAACCTAAATTCTGTGTTTAGAAGATTTCTCAGTTATGCAAAGTCATACACTGTTGGAAGCAGAGGATGGAAGAATGTGAAAGTTTGACAAAAACATCCAAGCAGCTGATCCAGAGGAAAAACACTGAGACCCAGGTGACTTCACACAAATGGTCCTGATGGATTCACAGGTTCCACCACAGTGTTTTCCCCTGACTGCTCAATGTCTCTCTTCCTCCCTCACACTTCTTAGACTTAATTCAGAGGAGAACCCACAGGCCCATTTGACTCTTCTATTATTCATAAGAAAAAGATGAACACATTCAAATTCCAATTCAAATGAAATAAAATTCTCTACTGTGTGTTGTTCTAAGAATCTGCACCTTTAGAAAAAGATAATGGTTACAGGGACTTTATCTGTTCAACTGCAGCTACACTGTCAAGTTACTACATGAAGAAAGTAGACCACAGAGTTTAAACCTGGTTTTCACTTCTTTCCAAATAAAGGAGATTCAATAAACTTTCCTCATAAATAACTTGTACAATTCTGTAGCAGTGAGATGACATTTGAGCAAAGAAAGAGATAAAGATGATGAAAGGCCAGAAAAAGAACTGCAGTGAGCTACTTCCTAGGCACAGACACAGAAGATAATGTAAGCACATTAAGTGATACTGTACAGCCTAACATCCATCCTATGAAAGAGTTAACACACTTTCCACTGCACCTACCTACTTCTCAAGAACTGCCTTCCTTGACTAAAGAATTTAGTTACTTATGCCTGAATAAGACTTGCCACTGTTTTCAGTAATAAGTAACCAAATTCTTAGTCTCTTTCACCAGGAGAAGTTTGCCTTTTTAACAAACACACTCTAGGAATGAGCATACCTGCTTTCCTAAACTTGTGTATTTTTATGTATAGTGTTTGATTTCCCTAAATTAAAGGAGAGGTGAAAATGCCTACACCTACTCTGGAGTTCAGAGGGTGTACAAGAAATCTACAGTTAGCCCCAAACATTATAGTACTAGATCTTCCTCCTACATGACCCATATTTAAGCTATGCGCCTTTGCCAGAATGACTGATACTCAATGTAATTTGAGTCTGTACAATTCCTTTAGTCATGGACATTTTTAGGTGTACCACTGTACGGAAACCACTAAATAGTCTTTCTATTCTCAATTCCTTACACTTGCCAACAAAAACAAGGATGTGTATGTGGGCCAGTCAAAATGTGAGTCACACCAAGTTCCAGGGAGACACATAACCTAAGTGCAGTCGAAAACTGTGCCAACACACCCACCTGGACCACTCAGAGTCCAAGCCCACATTTCAGAAATAGAAACAGTCCAGAGGGCTACATGTTTAACTCAGAACCCCCCTTCCCCCCCACAGGTGCCTACCAAGTGTGCAAACTTAAAACTCCTGGAAGAGTCCATTTCTTAAATTCCAGTTGTTTGGCGTTTCAGATCCTTTAAAGTGGATAAAAAATAAGTAAGAAGCCCTTACCTCTTGGCTTTTTGAAACATTAACATCTAATGCCAAACTAACATCAATAATTATTGTATTTAAAATAAAGAATTTTAAAAATCATTGTATTTTGTAGTGAGTTAACTCAATTTAGTTGTTTTTTGGTTTTTTTTTTTTTTAAGCCATGAGCTCCATTTACTAAAGCATCAATCTCTGAGATATGTGTGACAAAAGCTACAGGGTTTTTACTGGGAATAAGGTTCTGGACACACACTGCAATAAATCTGAGAAATAAATGACATAAAATACTACAAATGAGAGAAGTGCATCAGCCCCAAGCAGTTTTTGGACAGTTGGATAATTGATTTAATTGTGAAATTATCAGCTTTAATTGAACAGACTTGCCAGTCGAAAGACAGACACTTTGTTCTCTTTATTTCCAAACAATGCCCAGCATCAAAATATGACACTAGCCTTAACAGCTTTGAATCTCTTGGGGTTTTTTTAATATTTTTTAGGGCTAGGGATATAGCTCAGTTGGTAGAGTGCTTGCCTCGCAAGCATGAGGCCCTGGGTTCAAGCCCTAGCACTGCAAAAAAATAAATAAAAAAAATAAAAAAGATATTTTTAGATGTTGATAGACCTTTATTTTATTCATTTATTTATACGAGGTGCTGAGACTCAAACCCAGTGCCTCACAAGTGCTAGACAAGTGTTCTACCACTAAACCACAATCCAGTCCCTGAATCTCTTGTTTAATCCCATCTCTATTTGACGATGGTTAAAAAAATAATAACAATAATTATGGCTCTCTAAGAAATTTCATAATTAGCTGCTTTTTAAATTTGAGAACTAATATGACTTTCTAAGGTAATCTCTGGATTATACAATACTTCTTGCCCATGTTTTCATTTGAGGTGACATATGAATGGATATGTACTAATTAACTCATTCATTTGTTGTTCTGAAAAGGTAATCCAAACCAGGTCAGAGACATGTACTAATATCTCTGAAAAGACAGAATGTTGAATGAGGTCTCCTTTCAATCAGCAGCTCAAAGATTGTGTTCTGAGATAAAAGTACCTTTAAAAATGGAAGATGAGAAACCCAAAAGTTAATTTTAATGTAACAAACTGTCAACAAAATTAACTACAAAAACAAATATTTCATGTCACAGATAAGACAGATTTTTTTAAAAAGTCAGCTGATCAATAATAGGGGGAATTGAGATAAATCACATGCTGGTACAATAAGCAAAAAAAGACCACATAAATAGTTAACTAAATTCCATCACTGAACTTATTCCCAAGAACTATCTGACACCCTTTTGATTAGGCACTATTGATCTGGAACTACAGTGTGGCCTGAGTTTCAAGTCAACATTTGTTCATTAAGGCCAGTGACCTAATTTTTAAAGTAGTCATTGAAACAATGTCAGTTGTTCCTCAAAAGGAATTTAACCAAAACCTGATCCCACTTTAATCAATAAAACATTCTTTTTAAGTATTGTCCTTATATCACATTATACTGTACCACATCTGCCCCAAAAACATGATGGAGAAAGAGAAATAATGGAAAATGACTGTTATTACAGACACTGTGAATCAAATTTGAGCCATGAAATATCCAAGTCCCTAAACTGAGACTAGTTTTTTGGAAAGAAAGTGTAAGTCTGAATTTGGCACATGAAGATAATAGTCTAAAGATACTTTTTGCTTTCCTGTCTAGTTTTTGCAGCTCCATCTTTTGATATTACAAGCTGCAGTTTGAATATGCTAATCAACCAAGGCTAGGGAGAGCTCACATTAGTCCACAAGAATTCCACATCTCTCCTACTGAAAAAACAAACTGGAAAATTCAGTATATTTTCCATACTTGCTATAGAACATAAACAGAAAAATCTTGTTCACTATTATTGCTGACCCATTAGCAATTTCTGTCTCTCTATCCAAAAGGCAACCCAAAATTAAAATGTTCTGGTCTTTCCGGTAAAGTACACACTCCCTTTTCAAAAAGCCTGCTCTGATCCACCCTGTGCTAGTTAGTTTTTGCAGAAACTAAGAACAATACACACCCAGGTGTTTTACAAGCAGCAACAAAACACAACAATGTCTTTCTAGCTCTGAAAACTGTCATCTGCTACAAAGACAGAGAACCATCCATAAAGCCCTCTATCCCTGCACTTCCTGACTTGGGTTTACCAGACCTAATGTGGTTTCTTTTTCCCCCCATCTGTTGGAAGTGACCTTTTGGTCAGAGGCCTGGGATACAGTTCCTGACTCACAGTGAAGTCCACTCCATTTCCTCCAGACCTGGCAACAGGGGATCTTCACTACTGAGAACTGTGATGAAAGAAAAAAAAGGGAAACTGCTCACAAGTCTCAGCCAAAAGAAAGAGCCCTGAAGTACTGATAAAGCAGAGCTCTGAATCAGTGTGCAGTTAACTCTTTTCTTCAAATAGTCAATAACATTCAGTTAGTGACCTGTACACACAAAATCTCCACGCAAAAAAAAGAACAGGTTTGAAACAGGAAATAAAACATCAGAATCATAGGTCTTACACTTCTCTAAATGGCTTTTTTCCTCCTGACAGCAAATGCTTTCTCTAAATACCAAACTTAGTCTTTTAAAAAAAGTTGTCTCCGGGGCTGGGGATATAGCTCAGATGGTAGAGTGCCTGCCTCCCAAGCACAAGGCCGTGGGTTCGATCCCCAAAACCGCATTAAAAAAAAAAAAAAAAAGTTCTCTCAGCATTGCTGTCTCAGGTATCTTAATAAAACCAAGGATTTGCTTAGGTCCCACATGTGGAAAAACTCACGCCCGTATAATGAAGAGCTTGCATACCACGCCTTCCACCACATTTCCCTGTTAAAACTCGCTCATCTAAAAATGATTCCTGAAAACACAACTACCGGCCCTCATCCTTCCGTCAGGCAGCCCCAGGAAACAGATCTGAAGATTCTGGGCCCCCTCCCCCGGAGCCCAAAGTTGGGTAGACATGCAAAGGAACAGGGGTCAATTTTAGAGTATGCCCAGGAGGCCAGTTTTCCCACAGGCTCACAATAAACGCAGCCCAAGTGCATTTCTCACATCCTGAGCGGACTATAAAAAATACCGTAGGATGGTCTGTAAGCACAACGTGGATACTCCTTCCCTTAACGTGTAACAACACGCCACAGGGGGACTGAAGAACAAGAAAACTTTTTTGAGTCGATGGTTCCCAAAATTTCCGTGGCACTGTTAAGAACCCCTTCGCCCACCCCCGCGCCCCCACACACTGCTCTGACTGGGCTTCTCGGAATTACTGCGGGACCAGGGTGCGGGGCCCACGGACACACACGAGACCCCCTGCGTCCAGCCGTGGAGGCGTTTCCTCACACGGAAGCGAGCGCGGCGCCTGAGGAGTTCAGCCCTGCCCCCACCTCGGCCCCCCAAAAGTGCCGGTCCCCACTGGGAAGCAGGAGCGAGCTGGAAAAGGAAATCGACCCCGGGAAGGGGAGGGGCGGCTGCAGTCGCGCAGCGGTGCCGCTCGGCTGGGTGGCCGAGCGCGGCCAACCGCCCTTACCTGGGGGTGAGAGCCGCCGGCACTACTTCCAAAAGTTCCGTTCACCGTCGCTCCCAGTTCAAAGCCCCGCCACTCGGCCCCGCCGCAGGCAAGCCGCGCACGACTCGGTCCCCGGCCCGTCCCCACCCAGTCTGCCCTACACCATGTCAGGAATCCGGGCAGGCACCGAGCTGGGAGCTGACATCACTCCCAGCCCCAGGTACCTCCTCCTCCCACCGCCGCCTTCTCTCCTCCCCGCCTGCAGGAATGAGCCAAAGAGCGTCGGCAGCGGGGCGGGGCGGCAGCGCCTGCGCCCCCACTGATTGGGCCCGCCAAGCGTCACTCAGAGGAGTCCACTAATTTTATACATTCCTCGCTGAGCGAGACTGGGCTGGGAGTGGGTGTTGGTGGAAAAAAAAAAAAATGCTGCTTTTCCTGCTATCTCTGAGGAACGGAGATAATGGGATGGAGAAGAACCTGGTGAGCCGAGTTTTAAACTTTTTTTTCTTGGCACGTTTACTATATTGCAGATCAGAAACGAAACTAACCCACCCAAGCCCCCTTTTTAAGGCAAAACAATTGCCTCTGTGTCACGGGCAAGTACGAGCCGGGCGGCGCGTGGTGCAGAAAATGGCTAGCTTTAAGTCATGCAAATAAAGGAAACGCCTGCTCACCCTCCTGCCCTTTCTTCGTGGGACTGCTGGGTGTTGCCTCAAAGGGGAATTTAAAACTTAAAAGCACCTCCAGAGATTGGGAAGAGAATCCCTGGAAACAGCGACCCGGCTCTGGATTGTTAACTGGTGGGTTATCAGCCATGTGGCTGATTCTCCTTTTGGCGATGAAAAATCACACCACACAAGCTTCCAAGGCAAACAAGATGAAATCTCCAGAGTACGAAAAATGTACATATTATTCACCCTTTTAAGAACCTTAGGCTGCTGTTCGAATGCACAACTGAAAAGGGGGAAAGGGGAGAAACCTCGCAATTGAGTTCAACAAACCACATGAGAATAATTACTGTTGAATGGAACCAATTGCAGTGGCTGAGCTATCATTAAGAATTAACTAACATTTACCCTTGGCGGATTTGTTTCTGTATAATTCCCTTGGCTGAGAAAACAAAGATTCTCAGACCACGATCTTTCACTTTACCCCATAACTAACCAAGGGCAGAACGGACTGTTGAAGAGTGTTTTTATTTATATGGGATATAGGTAGCATATTATCCATCATCTTCTAGAAGTGCAATGAATTAATTATTGACTTTCTGTTGGTTTTTATTGTTTTTTTGATTGATGACTAGTCACACATTTCACCATTCTGTCAAAATTTGCAGATGTGCAGAGTTCAGCATTGTGTCACATTTAATCTTCACAACCATCCTGTGTTTGTACACACGTGTTTGTACTCCACATTCTGTGCTTGTACACACGTGTTTGTACTTCACATTTTTTCAAAGGCTGTAATGCTATTTTTAAAAAACCACACACACACACAAAGCTTGCGCTACCACTCTTACACCTACTTTATATTATTACAATTGTGTTATTTGTCTTACACTATTTCAAACTCCTCACTTGTATTTCTGATTCCATGATGCCATGCTCCCCACCTCCACCCCCACCCCCAACTCTAGTTCTTTCTCTGCACCACTACCAGATGTAAGAAATGGAAGGGGAATGTCCCTCATATCTTCCCCTCTAAATCAGGTCTCCTTTTCCCTGCAGTTCTCAGATAGGTTCTTAAAACTCCCTAATCCCTTCTGGTTCACCTTATCTACTACATCACTCCTGGGAACCCCTCTGCTGCAGTCAAACCTGTCTACTCACAGATCCTTGCTTGTTTCTCATCTTCTGCCATAACTGGACTCCCCACTCTTCTCTCAAAGCTTAATTAAAGTCTTTGTCCTCTGCCAAGATTTGGCTGTGTGCTACAATGAACAGGAATGGGGGTTGAGGTCCTTTGCACAGCTTTGCAGTAACTTTGGGCAAGTCACTGAAACTAATCTTCAGTTACCTCCTCTCTAAAATGAGGCTGACAATACCCATGCCAGAGGTTTTTGTAAGGATAACTGAGATTGTACAGATATGTAAAAATGTGGTTTTACATGTCCAGTTAAATACATTTCCTGCCTTCCTGTTGAATACATTTCTTGCTTTCTGAAGAGTGAGTCCCATGGTTAATTCCTCTTTGTGTTCCTTATAATTGACGGCAGTCAATTTAAGGAAAAGGCTTGATAAATATATAGGGCCCCAGAAAATAGATAATCATATCACTTCTTTCCCCTTTCCATTCCTTACATCTTAAATGTGCTCTAGTTCCAAATAATCTCTTGGCCAAAAACTTTGTTTTTTCATGCCTGCCCCCCACAGGCTCCATCCTCTGTCTCTGCTTGGATGGGAGCCCTTTCCTTCCCCTACTCACCCACCCATCATTTATTTAACAACTTTTGACTCTCAGACACCTTCTGAACCCACAATTCAACCTCTCTCTGACACTCATCTTTCTTCCTCTCTGAGTCAGGGACACACTCGTCTGTCAGTGCCTATTACCTGCCTTGCTCCCCAGATGCCTTCAAACAGTGTCTGGGTGGCTACCAGCCATTCCTCCAGCCCGAGAAATAGGTTGGCTGCCTCCAGGCTTGTGTTCTTCCAAACTACTGCTGAGCACAGGAGATGGGGGAGGGAATGTCCACCCCCGAAGGGATGGCAGGATAGAATAACAGGAAGTTGCCTCCCATCCCCTTTGCAGCTGGAATGATAACAGCTGCCATTGGAATCCAGAAAACAAAAGACTCTAGAGGAGAGCTGAAAACAGGCCAGGTCTGGAGCACTAGCGTTCAAACCAGGGGTTACCCAGAGTGGGTGGGGAAGATTTTAGCCTCCTCTCCTACCCCACCCCACCCCATTTTAACCAGTGACAGCTCTCAGCCATTCTTCATTTAGCCTTCCCTATAAGATTTCATTTTTTACAAAAGAGCCTAACAGGCACATTGAAACCACTGGCCTCTGGGTGTCTTGGGGAAACTCCAGAAGATTAGGACACTGCAACAGAAGCAAAACAGGATGGCAGATGGGCAGGAACTTACCCACTATCCTGGATCCTACCTTACTTAATGAAAATGTCTCCTTTACAATGCCTGTGGTTTGCTAGGTGCATGAAGCACACCTGTAGCCTTAGCGCCTCGGGAGGCTGAGGCGGAGGATTGCGAGTTCAATGGCAAGACACTAAGCAACTCATTGAGACCTTGTCTCTAAATAAAATGCAAAACAGGACTGGGGATGTGGCTCAGTGGTCAAGTGCCACTGAGTTCAATCCTCAGCACCAAAAACAAACAAACATAAACAATGCCTATGGTTTCAACACTAATTAGCTTTATAGGTCTAGATAACTATTTTCTGCCTAGCTATTCTTTGGTACCTATGAACATTGCCAGGTATTAGCATCATTATTGGGGGTGGGTCACAACCAAAGCAGCAAAAATTCTGCAGAGAGGGACTCTGAAAGTCTTCTGATGCAACCACCTATTGGATGCAAAAACTCCTACAGTTTTCTTTCTTTTTTTTTTTTTTTTTTCCTTTTTGCAGTGCTAGGGATTGAACTCAGGGCTCTATATCCTCACCCCTCTACAGTATTCTTGACAGGTGGCCTGCAGCCCCTGCTTGAATTTTCCTGGCAACAGGAGTGCACAAGCTAGGAAAGCAGCCCACCGTTGAAAATCTTTCTCCAGTCCAGCCAGATCCTGTTTTTGACTTTCCTCCCCAAAGGTCTCCACCTTGTGTTAATCCCCTCAACCATCCTGTAAAATGAATGTTACTGGCAGCATTGTAACATACAGACTCAAAGGTGCAGCAAGATTGCATAAATGAATTGCTCTAGAGCACCCAGAACTGGGATTGAAACCAAGGGCTGCTGAACTCCCATGTTATTTTTCCTTTCCATATCTAAAACCTTGCTTGTCCATGATTTACCCTTTTTTAGTTCTGTCTCTGGAGTAACAGAGACCAAGCTGAATCTTCTTTTCATTCCTGTTCCAAAAGCAGGCCTGAGGACACCTTCTCTAGTTGGTTTGTTTAGGCGCAGATCCCAAGAGAAGCTGGGCCTAGTCATCGTGCTCCTGTCATTTGCCTGCCTGGTCTTCCCAGGCTTCCAAGTGCAGCTCTCTAAAGCACAGCCTGGTCACTCTTGACTGCTTTTGAAACATTTGAATGACTTTCCCTTTAGCAAGGCACAAAACCTAGACTTTTTTTTTTTTTTTTTGGAACCAGGGATTGAACTCAGGGACACTCGGCCACTGAGACATGTCCCCAGCCCTATTTTGTATTTTATTTAGAGACAGGGTCTCACTGAGTTGCTTAGGGCCTCACTAAGTTGCTGAAGCTGGCTTTGAACTCGAAATCCTCCTGACTCAGCCTCCCAAATCGCTTGGATTACAGGCATGCGCCACCACGCCCTGCCTAGACTTTCTTGACTAGCATCCAAGATCCTTACATCCTGGCCCCCCACTTAGCTCTCTGCACTAAGCTTCAACTCGTCTTTGTCCACCCACACTACACAAACTGCATAAACTGAATTCCTGTGCACCCTTATTCTCTAATTAGGTATCCTCAGTTATGAATGATTTTTGCAGTTTTCTACTTGAATCCACCTCCCATAGTTGTTGCAAGGATCTAACCAGATGTCATAGACAAGAGCATGTTGCCTGACACATAATAGATCATGATAAACATATTTCTTTTTGTGTGTGTGACATAAAACAACTGTACCATTATTGCTATAGAGGCTTCTATCCTTCGCTGACTGTAAGTTCATTATGGTCCTTGAGGGTAGAACACTAATTTCTTTCACCTTTACATCTTTTATATCTAGAATTTTTTTTCGTCCTATAGACATTCAATTAAAAACTCACTGAATGAATAAGTGAATGCTATCATTTGCTTTAAACTCCTAACCTGCTATTGCTAGATCTTTAGAAGTTCAATAACTTGATTGGACTGATAATAAAGGATTTTGGATCCTCCTGCTGTACTTATGCCAGGCACATTGCCAACACAGAGTGGGCTAAACACATGGTATAAATCCTGAACCAAATCCACATGAAGCAACCTTGGTTTTAGAATTCCTTCTAAAGGAAGTTTCTGCTTGTTCTGATTACAAGCATGGCATTGGTGACAACCTAGATACTATTTTAATATATATCTTTTAGCTGAATACTAAGTCATTGTTCAGCTATTACCACTAATATCATTTATGAATCCAGCCTTCCTCCTGCCTATTGAGACAGGTTAGAAATAGGCACAATATCTTGCTCCAAGGGGAGAGACTTATTTTAATCACTTCTTCCTTGCAACCCAAGGTTATTCTCTGGCTACCCATTAGATAAAATCCAAAAACCTAATTTCATTCAACTTATCCATTTTATTAGTCTATTCATAAGTTTTAAAACATTTTTAATTAAAACTAAGAATGATCTCTTCATGATCTTTGACTAATGTGCAATTAATAGCTAAGTTAAACAAATTCAATTCTCTTAAACAATTAACCTCATTTCAAACAATTAATTTTTAAAAAATATGTTAGACAGGCAGGTGCAGTGGCAAGCCCTTGTAGTCCCAGCTACTGGGGAGGCTGAGGGAGGGGGATCACTTGAGTTCAAGAGTACAAGGCCAAACTTGGCAACAGAGCAAGTCCCTTGCCTAACAAAAAGTTAAGTTCCTATATTCTGACAGAGGCACCCAAAGAGTATGCCAGCCTTTTCAATATATAGGAGCAAGTTCTGTTTTCAATTCCATGCACAGCATTCATCCCAAGCAGGCCCAGACTTTCCCCAAGCTGTCAGGCCTTTCCAAGGCTGCCATCCTTACTATGTATAACCTCTGTAGAGTTCTCAGAAACACGCTCAATCAACAACAGAGCATTATTCATAATCAGTAACTCCCCCTTTGATTTTCACAGACCACAATATTAAGTAAGGCTTATGTTTCAAATAATATTTCATGGTTCACTACTGATCAAAATTTATCCAATTCAACATTATGGTGCATGCCATTTCCTGGACCAGTGCCATATGTGATTCCCAGACTTCAGACTGATCCATTAATTTCTATCCCACTCACCTTTTCACCTAGACAATCAGTAATTTACTGTTTCTTTATTTAGTCTTTCCTAATCCTTAACTAGAATTCTTCTACATACTAGAATTTACATCTTAGAGTGGAATGTTAATTTCAATCCACAAACTTCTGTCTAAGAGGTCTATGAGAAATGAATTTTAGCTAAAAACAGATGTAAGATGAGAATCAACAACTGATGTAGATAAATGTTTTCACTGATGGAATTTCCCTGGCAAGTTGAAACAAGTTGCTGATAAATAAATCTGTGGGCTGAAGTATCTATCTCCAAGTCCTATAAAAATTGGATTTTCTGCTGCCTTTCCTTGCCCCTCCAGATTCTATCTTCAGAAAAACTTTTCCATAGAAGGATGCTGACTCTATGGCATTTCAATGGCCAGGTAATTAGTACTATGGTTTGTTAAACTAGCCAGAGTATTAAGGAAGCAAAGACAAAGTGTTGCTGGGCGCAGTGGCGCACGCCTGTAATCCCAGTGGTTTGCAAGGCTAAGGCAGGAGGATTGTGAGTTCAAAGCCAGCCTCAGCAACTTTGTGAGGCCCTAAGCAACTCAGTGAGACCCTGTCTCTAAATAAATACAAAATCGGGCTGGGGATGTGGCTCAGTGGTCAAGTACCCCTGAGTTCAATCCCTGGTACCAAAAAAAAAAAAAAAGTGTCACAACTATCCTTCAGTATGTATGTCCTTTAAGTGATTTAAACCTCTTTACTTTTATTTCACCTGAGATAATTTCCAGGTGAAAATATATTGACCTATATTGCATAAATCCTAAGTGAGATATATGTAATAGCAAGAGAAGTACCCTTTATATTGCAAGATGCCATTTCTGGAGAGAAAAAAATAGTCATCACCCATTACTGAATAAATGAAGTGTAAGAAATAGCACCTCTTCTTTGGTAAAATTAAATAAAGTATATGCTCTAAGTTATAAGACCTAGCATCACTTCACATTTTTTGAGCTTTAGTTTCTCCATCATACATGGGGTGGCAATAATGCAAAAGAGTGTCCTGAATTGGAGCCATGAAAGTTGAATGCTGCTGCCCCCATGGCCTCCTTCTGACAGAGTCTGGAATGGTTCTCTGCACAGGATTCCTCAGTGAACATGCTGAGACCCTTGCCACCTTCCATAGTACTATTTGGACCATGGATTGTTATCTCATTCAAAGACAGTCCAGTATAATCTTGACAACAGCCTGGGTCAAGAAAGCATTGGAACTCTGGCAGAGATCTACACTGGCCCAATCAAATCTTCTCTTAAGATATTAAATGTTAGACACAGAAAGTCAGGTGATAGAGAAGAACAGAAGCAAAGAGGCACAGAGAATAAAAGCAATCAACAGAAGCATGAGAAGGTCAAAATATAGAAAATGAGGTCAACAGAAAGTTGTCAGGGCTGTGGTGTAGCTCAATGATAGAGTTTTTACCTAGCATGCATGAGGCCCTGGGTTCAATGCCCAGCACTATTAAAAAAAAAACTAAATAAATAAAAGTATTCAGTAACTAAAGTAAAATAATAAAGCTGAAGGGGACAGATGAGGTGATAATCAGAAGTCTTGAGGCAGTAGACACCATGAGGGCATTAGACAGACAGTAGCTGCTGAATTAATTGAAAATATAAAAACAATAATAAAAATGATAATGATAAAAGCAAATACCAATTTCTGTGTGCTGTGTACTGTTTTAAATGCTTTAAGTGTATTAACTTCAACTTGTGGAGGAGGTCTGTTTCATTTTGTAAAGGAGGAAACAGCCACAGAGAGTTTAAGTAACTTGCCTGAGGTTATATAGCTAAGTAGCGTGATTCAACCCAGTTTGAAAGGGAAGAGTGACTTGAATCTCTGAATTGTATTTCAGTTCTCATGAGGCCTAGTAGTTCAGTGGTTTCCTGATTTCCTTCATTCCCCAGGTAGTCTCACACTAACTTTCTATCACCTGAGATCATCTGAATACCCCTTAAAGCCTTCCCACTTGAAAGAGTATAACTAATGCTTCAATTTTAAGTGAGATAATACATGTGAGAGCATTTTACCAGCCCTGAAAGAAATTGTACTATACAAAGTGAAGTGTTTTTTTATTTTGAAACAAAGTGAAAGTTTTTAAGGTTATGATCTGGTGATTAAGACAGAGTTTATTTCTAACTCATATTTCTTTGTGACATTACATTACTTTGGGTCAGCCTCAGGCTGTCTTGGTGGTGTATTTTGCCCTACACCCTGGGAATTAAGAGTATATTAGTTTACAACATGTAATTATCATTGCATATTAATTAAACATCATTATATTAATTACTTACCCTGTCCTACCTCATTCCTTCTGTAATCAACTAGAATAAAGAGGCTATGATTATAGGCCCAATGAACAAAGACCAAAGAAAGGGAACTTGGAAATTGTTTTATCTTTCTACACCCTCACAGCAGCCAGATCACTTTGGGTCTTGAAGGGGTATAGATTTATTCTTTTTCTTTTTAAATATTTTTTAGTTGCAAATGGACACACTTTCTTTATTTCCTTATTTTTATGTGGTGCTGAGGATCGAACCCAGGGCCTCACGCATGCCAGGCAAGTGCTTCACCACTGAGTCACAACTCCAGCCCTAGATTTATTCTAATTGTAATGAGAACAAAGTCAGGACATAACTTACTCTCATCTCATTTCACTAAGAATAAATCCAAAAACTTCCCTCCATAAACCTCGTTTTGCTTTTACTGAGTATATTTGTGAGAGTGATCAGCACTTCAAAGAAAGATGCTGCTTTCTTATAGATTCATTTGTAAAGTTCTGAGCTTTCCTATCAGAAGCCACCATCATGTTAAGAAGGAAGAGCTGGACCCATAGATTTAGTTTTCCTTAGGAGAGGTGAATTGCAAATAAATTGCAAAGAAGAACAAGTAAGGTGTGTTCGGATCACTGTGCAATGAAATCTACTGATACCAGCAAAAGATCTGGTTAGAACTTTATGTCTTATACTAAAAATCGTCTCCATGTGAGATTGTTTGAAAAATTTTTAGTGTTGGCATTTCATTCTATTTTGAGAGGGTCATTTTATTCTAAATGTTCAAACCACTGGCTTCAAAATTATTTTAGAAGATAATAAATATGTGAAATAAAATAACTGCCCCCTTCGAAAATGCCACTCAGAATCCCCTGACTTCCTTTATTTCCTCATGGGTATTAATCTTATAAGGATCTGCTTTATTTGTCCTGTCCCATTTTAGACATCAGGGTTGTGTTCAGTTGCCTTCTAAAGCTTTATTTATTTATAGAATAAAAGAGTCATGTGTGTGGAAATAATAACACTTTTGTCAGAAAGTCAGGCAACAACACGGAAGCCTGGGATCCAAATGCCACTTGCAGTGGGGCATACTTCCTGGGCAGCAGCAAGGGAGAAGGAGGCAGAAAAATAAATCGCTTGCCTTTCAGCAGAGACCCTCAGAGACTCCAGTCATCAGACAATCTGCCTGGCTCACCTGGGGAAATCTCTCAGCTCTGAAATATCTTTGCTCCCACACCCCACCCCACCCCACCATAAACACTCTCCCGTCCCACTGACTAATGGCTCACTGACCGTAAATAGAGAAAAAGAAAACAAACTATTCTTTCCTGTGATCCTGGGACTCAACCCAGGCAAGACAATTAATGTGAAACTTTGAACACCCTTCTTGGTCACCCTTTCATGTCCTCTGAGAGCTTATCCTAGAATCTGATTTAATCTGCCCAACAACCCTAATAGTAAGTGGTGCTATTACCACCACTTTGCGAATGTCGACACTGAGGCCTAGAAGCAGAGGCAACTTCATGGTGGGGGAGGGGATGAAGTGTGCAGCTGTTCAGGACCCCTGAGCTTTGAGGATTTAACTTGGTTAACACTCCACTACAGCCATCTTGAAATTCTTAATTTTCTTTTTTTTTTTAACAAGGGGCCCTACATTTTGTTCTGGGTCCTGTGAATTATGTCACTTATCCTGCCTAAAAGGGCTAAGTCACTTCCCCAGGGTCCCTGTATTAGTTTGCTAGGACCGCCAAAACAAACATCCACTACCTGAGAGACTTAAACAAGAAAAATTTAATTTCTCACAGTTCTGGAAACTGGAAGTCCAAAATCAAAGTGCCTACAGGGTTGGAGTCTTCCAGAACCTCTCTTCTTAGTTTGTGGATAGTTTCTTTCTGTGTCTTCATGTGGTCTTTAGGACCTATGATAATGGCCTCATTATAACTTCATTACCTTATTTTATTTTTATTTTTTTACGTGATAGTGGAAATTGAACCCGAGACCTCATACATCCCCAGCCACTTTTTAATTCTGTTTTGATACAGGGTCTCACTAAGTTGTCCAGGCTAGTCTCAAACTTGCGATCCTCCAACCTCAGCCTCCTAAGTAGCTGGGATTACAGGTTTACATCATGCCTGGCTTAATTTACCTTTCTAAAGACTCTGTCTCCAAATACAGTCATGTTCTGAGATACTGGGATTAGGATTTGCACATGTGAATTTGGGGAGGACACAATTCAGCCAGCAAGTGGAAGAGGCACTGAAGTTTGTTCCCTTCAGTATGCTCCACTTGCTTTCATGAAATACCCATGTCAACAGGTAAGAGCAGCTCTTTTTAATCACTATTTAGAGAAGCAGAGACACAGAAAGGTCAGTTCTGCTATTATGAACAAAACAGCAATACAGGAAATGTGCTAGCATCGGACAGCACTGAATCTAAATCTCAGCTCGCCTGGCACTGGCTCTACTGCTGGGCCAGTCCTGCCCTTCACAACCTACACACACAGACACGGCTGCCAGGAAAGACGGTCCCTCTACAATTATAGGTTCTTCGGCTGTCTGCCTTTGGTAGATTTCAAAATAGCACAGTTGACTCTGCCTTGAGCCAGGAAAAAAGAAAATATCACGACTCTTCTACTCACAAGTCATACAAAGGCACCTCTGTGGACCAAATCCAACACACTGTAGTCCAAGCTCCTTATCTGGTTCTTAGCTGGCTCCAAGCTGCGAGCAATGAGAAGTGAGTTTGCTGAGATAACCAGGGATTAAGGTAACTCATTTAAATG
Source organism: Glaucomys volans (assembly GCA_020662805.1). NCBI lineage: Eukaryota > Metazoa > Chordata > Mammalia > Rodentia > Sciuridae > Glaucomys > Glaucomys volans. Next base: position 145,888 of record JAJEJO010046449.1, on the reverse strand, counting down.
ATAAGACAGAAAACTCATTTCCAGTTTGGACATGGATAGTGTTTTAATGGGAAAAGTTCTGAAGAATAGACTGAAGACTTGGAGGGTGTTACAAGTGGCAAGGAGGAGGCAAATAGGGTTTCTTTTCTTGAGTTGGTGACAGCTGAGAAGCAGAAGCATTTGTTAGGCTTTGGCTCACCAGGACGGTGAAGTGAGAAGATTGACATCCGAGACAGAGGATGTTGCTCCTAGTTCTGTCTTTGCCACTAACTCTGAGAAAGTTACTTTACCTCCCCAGACCTTCATTTCTTTTCTGCAAACTGATGCTTTTAAGTCTCACTCTAGCTCTCAAATTCATCATCATCGATGGGGTATAGTAAATATCCTTTGTCCAAATGAGAGATCATTACATACAGTTTTTCATTTAAATTCCGTTCATATGGCATATGCCTATAATCCCAGCAATTCAGGAGGCCAAGGCAGGAAGGTCACAAATTGAAGGCTAGACTGGGGAACTTAACAAGACCCTCTCTCAAAATAAAAAATTTAAAAAATGACTGATGGTGTGTACATAGTGGAGAGTACCACCGGGGTCAATCCCCAGTGCCACAAAAAAGAATTTTTTTTTTTTTTTTTTTGGTACTGGGGATTGAACCCAGGGGCACTCCACCACTGAGCCACATCCCCAGCCCTATTTTGTATTTTTATTTAGAGACAGGGTCTCACTTAGTTGTTTAGGGCCTTGCTAAGTTGCTGAGGCTGGCTTTGAACTTGCGATCCTCCTGCCTCAGCCTCCCAAGTGCTGGGATTATAGGCGTGCACCACCGTGCCCGGCACAAAAAAGAATTTTTAAAAAATCAGTTCCTGGGCTGGGGACATAGCTCAATTGGTAGAGTGCTTACCTTGCAAGCACAAGGCCCTGGGTTCAATCCCCAGCACCGCAAAAAAAAAAAAAAAAAAAAAAAATCAGTTCCTTATTGCAATGTAATCTTCTATAATTTATTATTTTAAAATAATTTCCATTTATGATTAAAAACTCAGCCAGGCATGGTGGTGCATGCCTGTAATCCCAACAGATCAGGAGGCTGAGGCAAGAGGATCGTGAGTTCAAAGCCCGCCTCAGCAACCTCAAGGCACTAAGCAACTCAGTGAGACTCTGTCTCTAAATAAAGAAAAAACGGTCTAGGATGTGACTCAGTGGTTAGGTACCCCTGAGTTCAATCCCCAGTACCAAAAAAAAATTTTTTTTAAATCATACATCCATGGGGAAACCAGAGAACAATACCTTGATCAAGTGATCAAAATTCACATTACCAAAGCAGATATAACACCCCTTAGGTGATATAACACCCACTCTGGCTCAAAATGCATAATCTGATTCTAGTCACAAAGAAACAATTCAACAAACTCAAATTGAGGGGCATTCTGTAAAATAATTGGCCTACTTTTAAAAAAAAAAATGTCATGAGTATGAACAATAAAAAAGTATTGAAAAAGTCATTCAGTTAAAAGATGACTAAAAATAACAAGTAACATTAGTATGCGTCAATAAAGGATGTGACAAACATGCAATATGATATTGAACTAGATCCTATATAGAAAAGAATTTCTATGAAGAACAGTATTGGGACAATTGACAAAACTAGAATATGTGTAGTAGATTTAAATAATGTATTGATGTTACATTTCCTAAATTTTATAATCATACTGTTGAGTTGTAAGAGAATACTATTCTTCTTAGGATATACACATTCAAATATTTTAAAGAAAAGGGAATGATATATGCAGACTTGCAAATGATTCAGGAACAATATATAGAAAGAAATCAATAAAGCAAAATGTGGCCAAATGTTCAATATTAGTGAATCTGGGTAGAGAGCTTATGAAATTTCCTTATTCTATTCTTGCAAATTTTCTAAGTTTGGCGTGATTTTAAAATGAAAAATGTGTTCAGTAATGAATATTCATCGAATAAAGATTTCAGAAGAAAAAAATTGCAAGCAATCCCACTACTCAGAGATAGCTGTTAACTTTGTGCAAATTCTCTATTTCTTTAGAAGAAATGGATAGTGGGAATGTTTCTTGTGCTTCAGGAAGGGTAGCAGATTGGGCCAGTACTTGGTTTGTTGGGTTTGTAATCTAATCTAATCAATGGTGCCCAAGAGGAAGTGCTAGAAGCTTCTGGGAAAGATGCTCTTTCTTCCCTGTTATTTTCTTTTGTTGCATGCTGTGTCATATAAAAATGTTTGGAGCAAGCCATCTTGGGACCATGAGGGGAAAGCCAAAAGAAGGAAGATAAGGTGATTCAGAGCACTGACATCGAGCTCCTTAATTAACTGACTCTAGAACCACCCTGGTTGGGTATTTTGCCAAATGACATAATAAACAACCTTGTTCTTAAGCCAATGGTATTTAGGAATTTTGTTATAGACAGAAGAACCCCACGTGTTAAACCTCTAATCAAACACAATAATGCAACTGTCTGCTTTGCTCATTTGTTAACATATACATGAACAAAAGCCTTACAGCAAAAGTCCTTCCAAAGGAAAAAAGCCATGATAACAAATGTGATTTTTGAGTATATGAAAATCTCACTATCCAGAGGCTAAAAGGAAAGCAAGTTTCCAGACTGGAACAGACAACATAAGCTCTTGCCTAAAAATAGCAAAGGAAGCTATCCTCACACTCTGGGGTGAAGAGGCCCTGAATGCTAGAAAATGTAACTGGACTTTAGACTTGCTTTGCCTTCCAGGGATTCAATCTGGAATTAGAGATTGTGGAGGAAACAGAAAAGGTTGTTATCCCTGGAGAATCTCAATGCCTGCACCTCACATGCAGGCTGGGTGAAGAATGGGTGATGGGCCATTCCCAGCCTATGGCTCTGACCTTTGCATCAATATGGCTTCTGGGAATAGTGGTCAATGGCAGAAATGCTGCCAGAGAGGACAAAGGTGACACCTACCCATAAGTAAATCTAAAGAAAATAAAATCACTCAAATTATTTATGTATGTATATATGTATGTATGTATGTATGTTTGGTGATGCTGGGAATCAAACCTAGGACTTTGTGCATACTAGACAAGTACCACTAAGCTACATCTTTGGCCTCTAATTATTTTAAAAACAAGTTATATATACATATGAAATATGGTATAAAGAATTCAAACTGAACTTTGAAAAGTGATTCTCTTACCTGCCTCTGATCCCACTTCCTCAGTTTCTCTCCTCAGGTTTGAATCTAAGAACCTTGAACAATGAGAGAGGCGTACATACTATGATTACAGATTGGGTTAATTCAGTCCTCGTTAATACCAGTGAACACCCAGGCTTTTTCTCTCTTTCTGTGGTATCTATTGACTTTGTCTTAATGGTTGTGGGCCCAAACCAGTTGCAAGATTAGTTAAGGAATTTCAAACATCAAATCTGTACGAAGTGATAGTCAAAGTGAGAAAAAGAGAGAGGGAGGTAGAGGGGGAGAGAGAGAGAGATAAAGAGGGAGGAAGAGAGAGATTGATTTTCTTCCTACTGTCTCTTTTTAAGATAAAGGAAATGAAAGCCTTACACAGAAATCTCCCCTCCTCCAGCAGATACATTATACCTTCCAACTGGTACAGAATTGAATCACGCATTTCCATCTACATCAGTAGTGGCAGGGTGCTCAGTGTCACTGTGATTGACTTAGGCCAATTAGGATCCCACTCAGAGTTAAGCAGAGGACAGTAGACATATGAACTTTAAGTGCCTTTTCCCCACTTCTGCTTGGCTGTAGACCCAAGGCCCTTCACTTAAAGATATAGGCTTATCAGGTCCCAATCTGAGGTTAGTAATATAATATTAGGCTCAATTCCACCCATAAGTGAATTTGATTTTGTTTCCTTGGGACATGTATTAGAGTCTTCCAGAGAAACATAATCAATAGGACAGATAGATGATAGATGATAGATAAATCAATAGGTAGATGATAAATGTACAGATAGACAGATACTTGGTTATACATGGAACACATTCTCCTCTTCTTCTATGTTTCACTTAGGCAAAAACCTCTGGTGAATCTAACCCTTTGCCTCCCTTTGGTTACCTAACCTTTTAAAGCTTTGAGTCCCTCAACTACAGCTTACTCCTCTTCTTTCAGCCTTTTGGCATTCAGAGTGAAATCACCATTAGGAAATTTCATTAATTGCAATGCTATTATTATTACTTCTAAATGGACATATTTTCTGATATTACATATATAATTTTGTGATGTTTATATAGTCCTAGTTTGGTCTATGCTCTTGTAGAACTTATATTGTAATGAAAAAAGACATATAAATAATAAATCCAACAAATAAATAAACAGAACAAGGAAGAAAGAACACGTGGAATGCAACTTAACCATGGTGGTCACATGGGCCTCATTGAAAAGATGATATCTTAAAAGTCACCATTTCAAAGTGTACAATAACCATCAACACTACCAAATTCCATAATATTCTCATTGATCCAAAAAGAAGCCCCATATTAATTACTCCTGACAGCCATTAATCTACCTTGCCTGTATGGGTTTGTTTCTACCAGACATTTCATGCAATGGAATTGTACAATATGTGGCCTTTGTGTCTGATGTCTTTTACTTAGCATGTGTTCAAAGGTTATCCACGCTGTAGTGTATATCAGTATTTCATTCTTCTTTGTGGCTGAATTATACTTCATTATATGGATATACCACATTTTGTTTATCTATTCATCAGTTGATGGACATTTGGATTGTGTTTATTTATTTATTTTTTGAGAAGGGCTAATATCAATCTCCTGGGCTCAAGTGATCCTCTTGCCTCAGCCTGCTCAGTAGCTGGAACTACAGGCATGCTCCTCCACACCCAGAAATTTGTTCTTTTTTTTAACTATTGTTAACAATGCAGATGTGAATATTGACATACAGGATTTTATGTAGACATGTGTCTTCAATTCTTTGGGGTAAATACCTATAAATGGAATTGCTGCATCATGTATTTAACTTCTTCAATTGCTATTTTCCAAAACATAAAATGATAGCTGTATCATTTTATATTTCCACCAGCAAAGTAATAGTGTTCCAATTTCTCCACATCTTCACCAACACTTCTTATTATCTGTCTTTTTTATTATAGCCAAGAAGATGAAGGTTGAGCCAAGATTTGAAGGCACTATGGAAATGAGCCACGTGGATATCAAGGGGTAGAGATTTCCAGGCAGAGGGGCCAGCAAGGGCCAAATCCTTGAGATGAGAGTGTGCCTGATGTGTCCCTGACAGGAGAGGTGTCATGGAAGGAATAAGTGGAATAGGATGAGGTTAGAGGGCTAATACGACAGTGGCCAAATAAGGGTAGTTGAAAGTCATTGTGAAGACTTTGACTTTGACTCTAAAACAAATAGGAAGCCACTAAAAGATTTTTAATAGAGACATGATTTAACCCCTATTATAAATAGTATCACTCCAAATTGTATGAATTGTATGTAGGCAAGAGTGGAATCAAAGAGAGTCAAAAGTGATTTGTAGATTTTTGTAATAATAGTGGCCCACAGGGTGGTTGGTAGCTGGAAGATACTGAGAAGGGGTTGAATTCTGCATAAATTTTAAGGTCAAAGCAACAAGACTTTCTGAAAGACTGTGAAATATGAGAAAGGAGTCAAACATGACTTCATTCATTTTCACTTCAAGTATATTATATCAGGAAGTATATGCAAATTCTTTTTTTATTTTTTTTTTACTATTAGGTCAGACCCAAAGTTTTTAATTTACTTAATTTCACATGTTTAAAAATATTGTTCATCGTGCCGGGCACGGTGGCGCACGCCTGTAATCCCAGCACTTGGGAGGCTGAGGCAGGAGGATCTTGAGTTCAAAGCCACCTCAGCAACTTAGTGAGGCCCTAAGCAACTCAGTGAGACCCTGTCTCTAAATAAAATACAAAAAATAGGGCTGGGGATGTGGCTCAGTGGTGAAGTGCCCCTGCGTTCAATCCCCAGTACCAAAAAAAAAAAAAAAAAAATATATTGTTCATTGTAATAATAACACTTTATAACCTATTAAATATCAGGTCCTTTAATTCAACTGTCTCATGAGGCAGGTATTATTTTCTTCTATTTATACATGTGTAAGCAAAGGTGTGATTAATAATTGACATATTCCCTAATTCTTGTCCCAGGTTTCAATTTAGGACCAGTCTAAGAAAGCCTAGTATGCGCCTTAACCCTTCATACAGGATGCCCTGCTTCTAGTTAGCCTTCCTACAGCTTCCCTAGCCAGCAGTCTCCAGCTGGGACATACTTGAAGCCTTCCCTTTTCCCAATGTAAAACTTACCCACTCCTCTGTCTCGCTTTGAGTCTTCACCATACTGCAGATAATGGTACTAATTCCCTTGATACTGCTGGTCTTTGTTTATTTCTGCAGGTGTCATAGGTCAACTTCCCTGGGAAATGGGCTCTGAGATGAAAACTTGCAGGTAGGTTTATTGAGGAATACTCTCAGGATGGAACCTGTGAAGGAGCTGGTGGGAATGGGTTGGAAAGATGGAGAAGTTGACTTGTGACACAATTGCACTAGAAACCTCAACTGACCCCATGGGGAGCTCTGGGGCTGGAATGACCCCTCAGAATTGTGCCCTGGGTTAGTCACTGGATGCAGGCCACTCTCAGAGAAGGAAGGGAGCCATAGGAGGCAGCTCTCTTGAGCAAAAGCAATCCAAGAAAGCGTTTCAGCTCTCAATTCTCAACAGTCAACAGTCTAAGGAGCTGAGAAGGCAGTAGTGGACCCCCTCCTGCGGGGAGAGATTGGATGACCCCACAAACACAGTTCCTGGCAGACCATGTCTTTAACTCAACTTTGAATCCAAGTTCAAAGGTCTTGTCACTACAGTATAACTGTCTTCAGTCAAAAAACAGACAAATGGAACATTTATTTTCTTTTCTTATAGTCTAAAACTGAGGCCATATTTGTACAATGATTCAGACATTTTTCTTAAATGATCCAGAGCATGGTGGTGGGCTCAACTGATTATGGCATTAAAAGATTTGAAATAAAACCAGTCCGACCAACCAAAAGCAGTTAATTGAATTACCACATGTGGAGATCATACCTTCTTAATATCATAGTCCTTTACTAAAAGTTCCCCTCACTAGGTAGAACAGAACAGTGTGACTTCCAACTCTCCAGCTCAAGGTGCTGACAAATTGAAAATAAATTGATGTGCAAATAATGTCATTCCCACTTGAAGAATATTCACCCCCAGGAACAATTATTCTATCTTAGTCAAAACTTAATAAAGTAGATTTTGGAAATTACAAAAATACTGATTTATTCTATAAAACAACCTTATTTTCTACCATATTTCCCCACTGGTATTATATGATTATCACACAGCTTTTAGCTTGATTTGACCTTCTCACACTCAGTATTTCCTTTTTGGGGTTTACAAGTAAAACAGTTGGTACTGTATCTAGAAAGGGAATTAACCTAAGGGTTATCAGAAACATACACCAAGTTCTGAGTACAAATCGGTCTGAATAGTCCCTTCATCCATGAACAAGTTGCTGTGACTTTTTAAAACTATGTGTGCCAGCATATGCAGTCATTATCACAAGACCCTTTAAATGTATAGATCATTGTTCCCAGAACTGTTGACTCCTTCCCTTTTTCTATGTCCTGGAGATTTCCTCCCCTTCCTTCCTCCTCCTCTTCCTCCCCCTCAGAAGAAAGTGAGTCATCTCTCCATTAACCTTGTATAGTTAATGACTAATTTGAAACCTCATTAGCCCATAACATAACATGGTAGTTCTTAAACTTTTGATCATAAGAATTGCTAGGGAATCTATTAAAATAGAAAATATCAGAGGTTCATCCTATTTGTAAAGAACCAGAATTTCTGCAGGTAATGCTCAGGTAAATGTATAATTAAATGCTCTTGCCTAAGAATTCTTCCTCTGAACAAAGATTTTGGAAATTCTTTGAACTTTATACCCAGTGTGGGGGTGGGAGGGCCTAGAGGTTCCCACAACAAATGCCATCTGTTCCACCCTCTAGATCAGACACAGGTTTCACAAGTTTTTACTAAGAAAACAGAGGTAATATCTTTTTGTACGACATGCCTGCAGACTAACTCTGACACACTTTTTGTGTGCAAACCTGGCATTTACAAGAAAGAGGAAACTACCAACCACAATAATCTTTGCAGACATCCTGACAAGAAGAGAAGCTTAATTTTGGAGAGGGTCTTTTGGGTGGAGGTACCTGGTCTCTTCAGTACTGTCCAAGGCTCTGTGCATAATGGCAATCTTTGGGAGGAGAAACAACAGACTGCTTTTCTCAACAGTGATGCATTTGTATAAGGCCTACTAGAGTGGTAACAATATAAATGCAAAGAATGATAGCTGATCTAAGAAAAATAAAAATATAAATGCAAAGAATGATAGCTGATCTAAGAAAAATTGCTATAGAAGAACTGGGATGACCCCATGATTGCTGGAATGCAAAAATCAAAAAAGTAGTGAATGGCCATAAAGAAGAATGAAATTATGGTATTTGCCAGTAAAATGGATGGAACTGGAGGCTATCATGCTAAGTGAAATAAGCCAAACCCCAAAACCAAAGGCCAAATGTTCTCTCTGATATGCGGATGCTGACTCACAATAGGCAGTGAAGGTTCACTGGATTGGAGAGGTGGGGTGGGGAGCAGTGGGAAGGGAGGGGAATGGAAATGGGAAAGAAAGTAGAATGAATCGGACATAACTTTCCTCTGTTCATGTATAAATACACAACCAGTACAACCACAAGAGTGGGAAGTTAAACTCCATATTTGAATGATACGTCAAAATACATTCTACGGTCACGTATAACTAAAAAAAACAACAACAGAAAAAGATAGTGAAGGAATTGAAAGTTACTTCAAAGATGTGAAGAAACATCAGAAAAATAACTATTGACAAATTATTGGACACATATTAAATATAGCACACTGGGCTGAGGTAATATGGAGGTACAAAGATAAGAACACCTAGTCTAATTTACTTTAATGGGTATTTATTGAGTATTTACTGAATACACAGCATTTTCCTATAGTGTACTAAGGTAGAGTCCCCAAATTTGGATTTACCTCAAACATAGCTGGGGAGATATATTTTATTTCATTGATTGATTGATTGATTGATGCTGGTTTATTTTTATTTATTTCATTGATTGATTGAACCCAGGGCCTAGCACATGCTAAGCAGATGCTCTACCACCAAGTTATACCCCCTAGCTTGGGAGATTTTTTAAGTAAAATTCTTGGCTGTAATTCCAGTGACTCAGGAGGTTGAGGCAGGAGGATCACAAGTTCTAAGCCAGCCTAGGCAATTTAGTGAGACTGTCTCAAAATTAGAATAAGTTTGTGGGTGTGTGTGTGTGTGTGTGTGTGTGTGTGTGTTAGGGGGTGACTGGGGATGTGGTTCAGTGGTACAGTGACCCTGAATTCAACCCCAAGTACCAAATAAATAGATAAATTAATAAAAAATAAATAAAATTCCTGGATCCCACATTAATTCTGCTAAGTCTAAATATCTGCAGGGGGTAGGATTGGAAATCTCTAATGTACAAAGTTCCCCCAAATTATTCTGATGCATCTAGTCAGTGGGCTAGCATTTGGGTCTATTCCCAAGACCACAAAAATGAGTGAAGTGTGGTATTTGTTTTTAAGGAATAAACAAACCAGCATGGCAAGCTCTATGCTAAAGTAACTTTCCTAACTTTGCCTAATATGCCTGATTTCTAAGTTCTACTCATGTTTTTTTTTTTTCTCTGAAATGGCTTTTTCCTCCTCTCTGCCATGAAAATATCCATCCTTAAAGATCCATTCAAATGGATCATATCTCACATTCCTTTGTCACTGCCTTCTACCCCATGCCCATTACACAATCAAATTTCATAAAAGTCACCCTTACCTGTCTACTTCTCCATCACCTTCTTTTCATTCCCTTCTTTGGACTGCCCAGATCACTGGATGGTCTTTTAACTAATCTCCAACACTCCATCTGCCCTCCTACTCCATTTACTCTTTGTGCTTCTATTAATTTTGCATAGTTCAATTAAAACTTTTTATATTAAAAATAAGTATATTTCCCCATTACTTACAAAGTTAGGGGTAAAATGCTGTAGCTTAACATTCAAAATTCTCTACTCTATGAGTTAGGTTCTCTCTGATTGTAAGCAACAGAACCAACTCTATCAAATTAAGCAGAAAAAGATAAGGACTAGTTCACAAAATCGAAGTTGCAATCATTTCCATTCTTTGCATGACTCTTCTTAAAATTGTCATTCTTAAAGGTTGTCTGATGCAACATAGTTCTAATTCTTATTAATAGGAAGACAGGGCAACAACTGAAAAACCACCTATCAATATGCTTACTGGTGAAAGTTCCTTCAGGGCAAAATCAGGGTGTAGTTACCACAAGGAAAAACAAATATTAAGAAGAAAAATCAAGAAATGTCCACTATATTCCCCAAAGCGTTCCAATCCAATGAAGTAAAATTGGACACAGAGGGGAGGAATTCTGTGCTTTCTTTTCTGAGACATCAGAGGTCAGAAGGGGAGAAAAATAGTTCAAGGGAGCTAGTACTGTGTACTGCCTGGGGAGAAGGAAGGCTGGTGATTTCAAGTGTTTCAAACAATGTGTTCAACGACTCAAGAAATCACCATGAGTCATTAGGGTAAAGATAAACTTTTCATGTTCGTGTAATTATAAGTGTGCTTCACAAAATACTGAAGAGTATTTTTAAAAAAATAAGTCAACCCTCATAATACAGGAACAGCCAGAATTTTATTGGGGAGAAAGTCAGTAGGGTAACAGTAGCTTTTGTATCATCTTTAGGAGGGTAACAAGTCTTCTACTTCCAAGTTCAAGAAAGGCCCAATCATCTCCCGAAGTTCCCACATTGTGCGGCGCCCAAGTATGCTAGGCAGCACCCTTTCAAAGATAAATGTAGAATCCACAAACAGGACGTAACATGAAATTCCAGTGAAGGTGAGGACGTAAAACATGATGAAAATTCTCAGTGCGCGTTTCCTAGGAGGAAAGAAAACATCTGTGTTTTTAAAAAAAGCCAGAAGAGAACCACATCAACAGGATTCCTGATCCTCTATCCACGGAGCTTTAAAACTTGGAGTAGGTAACTAAACTTGACCTCAGTTCACATCTGTAAAAGAAGGGGTATGGAACAGATAAGTGCTCAAGCCCACGCTGGGGTTGGCAATGGAATCTAACATTGGACAGCCACCAGGTAGTAAAACCCTGGATGTGGTGGGACTCTTCTCACACTCCAGCAAGCTGTTCCTGCTCTGCCTGGCTTGTGAGGTGTGGGGTGCCTATTTGGGGGCATGTAAAGGCACTGGCAGTTAGATTTTCTTCAGGATGTGTTTTAGTTAGCTTTTGTGTTGCAGAGACCAAAATACACAATAAAAACAACCAAGAGGAGGAAATGTTTATTTGGGGCTCACAGTTTCAGAGGTCTCAGTCCATAGATGGCTCACTCCATTGCTCTGGGCAGGAGGTGAGGCAGAACATCCTGGGGGAAGGGCCCAGTGAAGGAAAGCTGCTTAGCTCATGGCAGGGTTGAGAAGCAGAGAGAGGAAGGGGCTGCTGGAAGAACAACCCTTCCAGGGCATGCCCCTAGTGACCCGCCTCCTCCAGCCTCAGTTACCACCCAGTAGGTCTCTTCAAACTAGGATGGACTGATTAGGTTAGAGTTCTCACAATCCAATCACTTTTCCTCTGAATATGCCTGAAGAAGCACAGGGGCTTTGTGGGGACACCTCTTATCCAAACCATAACAGGCACAAAATATGTCAAGATGGTAGAAATTAAATTCTATAACCAGTTTTGTCTTGACACCAGATTTTCCCTTATAAAGTAATCTAAGCTTTTTTCACATCCTTTTCTGGACTGTACCTATGGTGTATTTTATTCATTTGATTTTAAGTCCTTGCATTATTATTTTCTAATTGTACATGCAATGTATGACTAGGGCAGAAAATCTAGAAAATCCAGAAAAACATAAAGAAGAAATGTGATAGATAATCTAATTAATTGGAGATAAATACTGTAGAATGCATTTCATAAGAGAAAATCTGGGGCACAGGTAAAGGCAACTATGAATCTATTTTGTGACCTAACTCAGTGGATTTTAGAAACCAGAGTCAATCACTGAGTTGCTTAGGGCCTCGCTAAATTGCTGAGGCTAGCTTTGAATTTGCGATCCTCCTGCCTCAGTCTCCCGAGTTGCTGGGATTACAGGCATGTGCCACCGTGCCCGGCTGAGGAACCAACATTCTTAAGATACTCTATTTTTAAAAAATATTTTTAGGGCTGGGGATATAGCTCAGTTGGTAGAGTGCTTGCCTTGCAAGCACAAGGCCCTGGGTTCAATCCCCAGTACTGCAAACAGAACAAAACAAAACAAAACAAAATTCTAGTTGTAGATGGACAAAATACCTTTATTTTATTTATTTATTTTTATGTGGTGCTGAGGATCAAACCCAGTGCCTCATGCATGAGAGGCAAGCACTCCACCACTGAGCTACAACCACAGCCAAGATACTTGATTAAGAAGGGGCTTTGAGGGCTGCTAACATGAAGTATATGTCTTCTTTCTTATGAAAAGGAAAAACACTCACTACCAAAACCTATCTAGTAAATACACTCTATTCTTCCTAACTTCCCAAAATAGTCATCTCTTTTTTTTTGGCAGAGCTGGGGATTGAACCCAGGGCCTTGGTGCTTGCAAGGCAAGTACTCTACCAACTGAGCTATATCCCCAGCCCTAAAATAGACATCTTTGAAACATAAAACTAGAACATTTTCTAAAAAACACTTCTTAACATTAAGTTTTTTAAAAAAAATTTTAATAAAAATTTCTGAACTGCAGAAAACTTGGGAAAGAGAGAAATGGAGAAATTATAATCCTATAGTTTTAATATAACCAGATTTTAAAAAATCTTTCTTTCCTTTCCTCCCTTCCTTTACTTATCCTTTCTACTGTGTTTTAGGGGTTTGTTTGTTTGTTCTTTTGTTTTTCCTTTCTTCCCCTCTTTTTCTCTTTGTATCATTCCAGGTTTATTTCCCCTATAATGAGTACTCTAGGTAGAGATGGACTCAAATTTGTTTTCTTGACACTACTGAATCACTTGATTTTAATTTGCAATGACTTAACTTTCTAAAAGTTCTTCAATATTCTACTAAGCAAATACAAGTATCTATATAATATATATATTTTAAAAGGTTCAGAATTTTTCTCTGGAAAAATATCACAGCTATTAAATTAAAATAAGGTTTTTATAATATCCCCTTAGTGTTTTTAGTAATTTTGTTTATTTAAGCCTTATTTTTATAAAAATAAAAGTATTCTTTTAACTTTTGAATACTATTTATTTAATTCTCAAAACTTTCCATACAAAAAATCTTCAATCTTTTCCAAAGTTTTCATGTTATTTGTGGTCATTACATAGGGGTCAGTACAGAAAGGGAACTGAAGGATTGGAGGGCAATACCAAGAAGAGGATGCCTTCTAAAGCTAAAAATAGCACAAAAGAATACATAATTCTTGAATAATTACACAAGGTAAACCTCCTCAAAATGTTAGCAGTTCATAAATATGCTTCAATGGAACCAGTATGCTTCTAGTTCTTTAACAAGAGAGTGGGCAAAGTCTTAATCTTAATTAAGATGTAATGATGTGAAGAAAAAGATGACCAATTCAACTGGACTATAATCTTCCTGTACAGCCAAGTAACAACTGAGAGGCATTTGCTTATTTACTTGTTTATATGTTTTTGAGATGCACTTCACATCCCATGAAATCCACCCTTTAAAGTGTATGCTTCAGTGGCATTTAGTTTAGTAACAAGGTTGTAATACCAATGTCAAATATCATCTCCCAGCCAGGCGTGGTGGTGCACGCCTGTAATCCCAGCACTTGGGAGGCTGAAGCAGGAGGATCGCTGAGTTCAAAGCCAGCCTCAGCAACTTAGCGAGGCCCTAAGCAACTCAGTGAGACCCTGTCTCTAAATAAAATACAAAATAGGGCTGGGGATGTGGCTCAGTGGTCGAGTGCCCCTGGGTTCAATCCCCAGTACCACCCCCACCCCCCCACACACAAAAATATCATCTCCCCAAAAAGAAACCCCATATTCACAAGTAGTTACTCTTTCCCTGTTCTCTATGATACCCTGCTTTTATAACCAATGAGTTACTAGCAGTCTGTGTGGATTTTCCTATTTTGAACATTTCACATAATATTTGTATCATATAATACATGTCCTTTTGTGTCTGGCTTCCTGTATTTAGCATAATGCTTTTTGAGATCATCTGTGTTGTATCAGCACTTCATTCTTTTTTGTGTCTAATACTTCAGTGTGTGGATATAGCACATTTTGTTTATCCACTCATCAGTTAATGAACATTTGGGTTCATTACTTTGGGACTATTATGAATAATGCTGCCATAAACATTCACCTATAAGCTTTTGTGTGGACATATGTCTGACTAGAACATATATACCTAGGGGTGGAACTGCTGGGTCACGTGGTAACTCTGTTTAACATTTTTAGGAACTACCAAACTCCTTTCCAAAGTGGTTGTACCATTTTACAATCCCATCAGCAATGTATGAGGGTTCCAGTTTCTCCACATCTTCTTTAATGCTTGTTTGTTTGTTTTTTCCCATTTGGTGTTTTTTGTTATTGTTATTTTGTTTTGTGGGTGCTGGGGATTGAACCCAGGAGTGCTTTACCACTGAGTTATATTCCCAGACCTTTTTATTTTTTATTTTGAGAGAGGATTTTGCTAAGTTGCTGAGGATCTTACTAAATTGTGGAGGATGGTCTGGACTTCTCAATCCTCCTGCCTTAGCCTCCCAAGTTGCTGGGATTACAGACATGCACCACCATGCTTGGCTGAGATGACTGTAAATCATCTTACTGGGTATGAAGTAGCATCTCACTGTGGTTCAGTGTGGTTTTGATTTACTTGTCCTTAATGACCAATGACATCAATCTCTTTTCCTGTGCTTCATTGTGGTTTTTGACTAGTGTGCTTATTGACCACTCATATATCTTCTTGGAGAAATGTCTATCTAAGTCCTTTGACTATTTTGAAAACTGGATTATTTTTCTTTTTGGTGTTAAACGAGATTTTTATAGATTCTGGATGCTAAGTCCTCAATTTCCAGAGTTCTGAGAAAGTTGATTCTGATAATTTCCCCCAGGTTTCTCATTGATTTTAAGGAAGAGAAAATTTTCAGAGGGTTTTGCTTCATCATTTTCACTGACTTAACTCCCTTATTTATTAATTTGACCTTTGTTGAGCATTTTAAGAATCTTCTATATATGTCCCAAAATGAAGACAAGATCCCTGCCTTCATGTATCCCATGGAGTATTATGAGGAGAGAGATTTGCAACAATTGAATTGCAATATTATGCTCTTGGCTCTATGACAGATTATGTGCATGGTACAGAGTGCATATACTCCTACAACTCAACAAAAAAGACAACCAGTTTTTGAAAGGAAAGGACTTGAGAAAAAAGAGCTAAAGATTCTTAGTGGGTTGGTCTGTTGGAAATGAAGAATCAGAATTCTTTTCTTAGAGGAGAATATTGCTCAGGGTGTATATAATAATGTAGCATCTCTAGAAAGGGACCCAAAGAATCAGAATTAGCCATATATACATCTTAAATACCACACAGGGGAGAGGCATCCTGTCCAGCAACTGAAGGTTTTCAAATCTGCTTAATGAGAATATTCCTCTGGTGGAGGAGGTTGTATCACAGCAGGTATATACCATCCTTCAAGATTTAGATGATAGATAGATCTCATACATAGATAAACATATAGACAAATATATAGATATTACATATAGATAGATTTATCAAAAAAAAGAAAGAAAGAAAGAAAGAAGAAAGAAAGAAAGAAAGAAAGAAAGAAAGAAAGAAAGAAAGAAAGAAAGAAAGAAAATCCAGCCCACGAGGGCCCCTCTCTCTCCAACTCACCATACTGCATACTGGGGAAGAGAGTTCTGTTCTAAAGGGGGTACTGAGGTCTCAGGAAGCTGTGGCTCTATTTCTTCCACATCCATTTCTTCAGAACTGTAAGAATCTGTTTCCCTTTCTTGAATGTGGTACATTCCCAACTTAGTATTCAGCAGAGTCATGTCCTTATAAAAGTTCTGGGAAAAAAAGAAAAATCAATTATCTTTTTTAAAAAAAATCTAGATGTATGCCAGTCCTCACCCCACCACACCCTAGTACTGAGAATCAAATCAGGGCCATGCGTGTGCACTGAGCTACATCCCCAGGCCCTGTTTTGTTTTATTTTGAGACCAGGTCTCACTAAGTTTCCCAGGCTGGACTAGAACTTGTGATCCTTATGCCTCAGCCTCTCAAGTAGGGAGTCACCTCTGGGATACTTCAGATGCCTACATGACAAATCATGTGCACGTGACATGAGAAAATCATTGGTAAGGGCATACTCAATAAGCAGGGACTGACACATTCACAGTGTAAGGCAGCACCACCATAGAGAACTAAATGAAACCCACATGCTAATCTTTATTGGATTATTCAAGTAGGAAGATATCTGTGTACTGAATTAACCTAATTTGTTCATTTATGTAAATATATATATATGTATATATATATATAGTTAAATTCATTGGGTGGCTATTGCCAACTAGGCACTCTTCTAGGATATAGTAATTAATAAAATACACAAGGAAGGTGCAAACTATTACATGTACATTTATAGGGGCTGTGAAACAAGTAATAAACAACTAAATGCACACATACATTAGATGCTATGAATTAATATACACACTAAAGAGAAAACTAGGTCATGAAAAAGAGAGTAGCTAAAGGTTTGGGGGCATCTTCTGGAGATATGGGATGAGAAGGCAACTCTGAGCAGGAGACAGGTGTATACATTCATTCATTCATTCATTCACCTATCCACATTTACCTGAATGTGTGAGACCTTGGGGAAGGAATTAAAAGATGAAGTCATTTTCCTGGCAAGGGGAGATTAAGAGAGATCTGGAAGAAGAGATGACACTTGAACTGAGAACACAGAGAATGGGTACTTTATAAGCATGAAGAAAAGTTCCAGATGGAGGGCTGGAAGTAGAAGCAGCACAGGGGCATGAGAGCCTGAGAGTGCACCGAATTTGTGAGATGTTCTGTTGGCTCAATGCAGAAGGCCAGGAGAGGAGAAGCTGATAAAACCAGAGACTGCAATACAGTGTTCCCTCAAATTCTATAGGAACAATGACCTCTGCGTTAAGATATAAATCTTCTGATTTATTTGAACTTGTGTAGCTGTGAAGTCTTACCTCTATTCTTTGAATGAGTTTCTCCTTTAATTCATGAGCTTCATTACAGGCATCTACCTGAAAAGATATCCATGATTCTGGGTAAAATGAAAATTATCTTCTGGTTTATACAATAAAATCTCTCATTTCATTTGACACCACTTATAAAGTGTGAGTTGAAATTTACTTTTACTTGGTGAAATTGTTCCTCTTAGAGTAAATTCATGAATTTGTTCGTGAATCATGAATTGCAAACTGCAAGAGGAATAATCAATAGATTACCAAGATTATTTTCAGTGCTTTGAAAGTATATATTTACACAATAGCCACTTATTATAAATCATCCTTTTCTCTAGGCATTACTCCTTCCTTGCTCCTTAAAACAAAACAAAAAAACTTCCTTCAAGACACTAGTATGTTTCAGAGAAAAAGTACTTCTTTTAAAAATTTAAAAAATTTAAATTTATAACTAGGAAGTTCTCATTATATTGAATTGAATATTCAGGTTCTATGGCTTAGCAAAAGCTGTCTACAAAAAGGTCTAGTTCCTGTTCTCTTCTCATGTTTCCAGTAGGTGGTCTGGGAGAGAACACAGATGATTTCTGTCAATAAGAACAAGACAGGGGCCACAAACAAACCATTCCCTTCTAAGACATGAATGCCAATTGCACATATGTCAGAATTAATCGACGCTTTCACATGTTTTAAATTAATCATCCTATTATGGACTAGCAGGATACCTTGAAAAGCAGAGTTACAGCTGGAAGAACAGTGTGGATTCAAGAAAGATCCATTCTAGAGATGGTGGCCTCTCTAGAAACTGATTTTTGAAGAAGCCCTTGTAACAGGAAGGAAAGGCATGGATTTTCAAAGCACAGTTTCTAGTGGCAAACATGGATGTATGTAGTCCCAGATATCTAACAAAATAAATTTGATAAATTCAAACATCAATTCTGCATAAGAGCAGTGAACTAAAAAAGGTAAGGTGACATTTACAAGTACAGAAAATTGTTGAAGAAAACTGTTACATGAAAAAGCAATTGCAAAACAGTGTGTATGATATGATCCCATTGAAATAATAGTCATACACAAATATATACAAGAAAAATTTAGAATATAGATGTCCTAAAATGTAAATGTCCTATTACATTTTAGAATATAAATGTCCTAACATGTCCCTTTTGAGGGAATGGGATTATTGGGGTTATTTTTCATTTTTTTAAAAAATTCTTTTTATTACCATTTTAATGGAAGAAAATCCTAAGGCATGTGTCTCAGAAGAACGTGGCCTTGTCGAAAGCATGTGGTGGTGCTGGGGATTGAACCCAGGGCCTTGTGCAAGCACTCTACCAACTGAGTTATAACCCCAGCCCCCTATTTTTCATTTTTTAATCTGAATTAGTTTCACAATTTTTAGTTGCTTAAATAAGAATGGATTACTTCTATTAGAAGAAAATGCATATACGTGTATTATGCATAATATTAATATAAATGGGGAGCATGACCAAGTCTGATCCTTTTCATCTGGAAATATGGGCAAGTTACTTCACCACTTCACCTTTTTGAATCATTCTTTTCTTTTTTGAAAGTGAGGGTAAAGATTAAGTGACATTAAGTTCCCTTCTTGGTCTCAACTTCTGAGAGTGTTTTCATTGAATTTTAGATTCCATTCCCTGATATTCTCTAAATTTGAAATTTCTTGAAGAATTGTTCACCTCAAGTTGTAAAGCCATTTTATCATTACCTGGGCCAATTTGTTATTCATTTCTCTTAATTGCTTTCTAATTTCTATGATCTTCTCCTGGAAAATAAAAGTGTATAAAGTAGACGTTATAATGAATGATGTGTGAAACTGAAACAAAAACAAATAATTTTTAGGAGAAAGCACATTTGTGGTTAAAAAGTTTCAGATTGAATAAAAGTTGTTCCACCCCCAATGCTGTTCTGTGTATTAATCTATAAAAACAGCATTAAATCAAGATATCACTAGCCACATCCTACTTAAGTAGCTGTGGAGCTGGACACCGAGCTGGTTGGACACAAGTAATAGGAGTACGTATTTCCTCAAGCAGTTTTTACCCTCCAGTAGCTTATCGCTGCCCCAGGAAGTGTACAATCACCTCCAAGTCATACCAAGTTAATTCGTCACCAACTCCAAATTGATTGTGTGGGTTGATTGATTTAGGAAGGAGTTACGCTACAATGATCACACTACCAACTGAGCTATATCCCCAGCCCTGTGTCATTTTTTTGAAAACATATTTATTGAGGTATAATTTATATACAGGAAACTCACCTTTCAAGATCATACAATTCCCAAATTTTGATGCTTGTGTACTGTCACGTAGTTACCACTGCCACCACAAGATACAGACTGTTTCCTTCATTTCATCGTTCCATTTCTTTGTGCCCTTTGTTGATCCCCTCCTCCCTTTCTTCACTCAACCCCAGCAACAACTAACCTATTTTTTCTTCTTATGGGTTTGCCTTTGCAGAGTGTTGTATAAATCGAGTCATAAGGCAGTAGCCTTCTGAGTCTGGGGCCCTTCACTTAGCATAAGCCATCAGAGTCCACTAATGTTTTGAGTCAATCAGAAGTTTGTTCCTTTTTATTGCAGAGTGGTATTCCTCCACACAGCTAGGACAGTTTATCACATACCTACTGGTGGATACTTGGACAGTTTCTTGTTTTTAAGCTCATGCCTGGTTTTGTTTTGTTTTTTGTTTTGTTTTGTTTTGTTTTGTTGGTACTAGGGATTGAACCCAGGGGCACTCCACCACTGAGCCACATCCCCAGCCCTGTTTTGTATTTTATTTAGAGTTGCTTAGGGCCTCGCTAAGTTGCTGAGGCTGGCTTTGAACTCGAAATCCTCCTGCCTCAGCCTCCCAAGCCCCTGGGATTAAAGGCGTGTACCACCCCCCCCCCTTTGTTTTGTTTTTAATGTGTACAAAGTTTCTTATCTCCAGTACAGACAATCCAGACACATGTGTCATGTCTGCCCTTTTCTTATTATCCCAAACTCCTCCTTTGTTAAAAAAAAGTCTAACTTTTATTTATCTTTGCTTCTCCATCTTTCTCCCCAGTCTTTAGATACTCCTCCATCGTAATCTGGGCCTCTTGATGAAAAGCACTTCCTATAATACACTCAGCTAACTTTTGGAAAAAATGTCAAAGAGACTGTCTGTTTCCCTTTTCCATAGTTGGCAGTTTCCAAAGCCCAAAGATAGTGTGTGTGTTGAGGCCGGGGGGAGGGGGTCTTTTCTTTTTAACTAGTGCAAAATAAGATTGTGACTCAAAATGTTAAACTATATCATGCTTATAAGTAATTTTTTTCCTCCAGGTGAGAAATCTGTGCTGTTCTGCAGGAGACTTTTAACATGTGAGGAATCTAACCAAATATTACCTGCCTACAATACAGAGATATTTCTCCTTTACTTTTTCCAAAATCCACTTTAAATTCTAGAGCTTGAATAGAATAAAGGCTGGCAAGTTCAATAAAAAGAGATAGATACAGAGTTTTTTTTTTTATTTTTTGAGGAAAAAATGAAAATTTTCATTTTGGACTTCACTTCAAAAACCTGACTTACAGTAGAGCAGAATTACCAGCCAGAATTCTGAAGTCTTATTCATTCTCAAAATTGATCATTACCTTTCAGCTCTAATATCCTGACTCTTTAAAAAATAGAAAATAAATGCTTTCTTTGAAAAGAGTCTCTAAGACATGCAAGGAGACAAAGCAATCAGAAAACTCTGGAGAATGTGAAAACCACTCGAGAACTCTTCATTAAGACAAACACTGATATTCTAAAGATGCAGTTCTTGAGGAATATTTATTTCCTGGGTGTTTTCTCTGTGCTGTCAGGTGGTGGGATATCAAGATTAAGGAATGAACTCCTCCTTTAAGGTACTTATCCTTACCGTAAGATAGCATAGAAATCTATCATATCTGTCTTACCTACTTTCAAGGTAGAATGGGAAGCTAGGCTTTCTGAGTAATCAGAGCAGTGGTGTTACCCAGGAGGAAGGCGCTCAGAACTGACCTTGAGAGAGTACACCTCTTCACGACAGAGATGCATCTTACTTCTTGTTATGGCCTGGGAAGTAATAGAAGGGGTAGGGAGAAATGGCAGAAGCTCCCAAGCTGCCAGCTTACCTCAATGTTTGCCCCCTGGTCAGGGTCAAGACCCTGGTCCTCCATATTTTCAGTTTGGCCTTCCAGGGTCATCACCTCATTTAATAAGCTGCAAATAGATCAAGGGATGAACTAAGTCCTGTGAATTCAGAAAATCACCAAATAAAAGAGATACTTTTGATGTTTCAAAATTAAGTGTTGTTCCTACATAGACACTTGGGTAATGATTGAATTGGAGTGAGAAGTTGTAAATTAAATTCAAGAAAGGAAAAAACACTAAGTAATCTAGATAATATGAAAGAGTTGTGAGGCCTAAGAGATCTACTGCTCCTCCAAAGATATGGTTAAGGGTATAAAAAGACAAGCCACAAATTAGGAGGGAAAAATTTGCAAATCACATCCTGAATATCTAGACTTTTATCTAGAATATATTAAGAGCCTTAAAAACTCAATAATAAATAAACCAACAGCTCAAATTTTTAAAAAGGCAAAAGATACAAACAGACATTTTATCCAAGAAGATATACACATGGCAAATAAGATTCTTAACATCATTAGTTATTAGCTAAATGAAAATTGAGAAGGACAATAAGATACCACCATGTATCTATTAGAATATAGTAAGAAAGAAAGATAGAAACAAAGAAAGAAAGGAAGAAAGAAAGAAAGAAAGAAAGAAAGAAAGAAAGAAAAAGAAAGAAAGAGAGAGAAAGAAGAGAAAGAGGAAGGATTCTAAATGCCAAGAGCTGGTGAGGATGCAGAGCAGCTGGAACTCTCAATACACTGTTGGAAGCCATGAAAAATGGCATAGTCATTTGAAACTGTTTGGCAGTTTCTTAAAAATATAAATGTATACCATTTGACTTAGCTATCCCACTCTTCGGTTTACACCTAAAGGTCTTAAAATCAGGATACTGCAGTGATGCAGTCACATCAGTATTTATGGCAGCTCAATTCATAATAGCTAAACTATGGAACCAACCTAGATGCCCTTCAACAGATGAATGGATAAAGAAAATATGGTATATATACACAATGGAAGATTAGCCATAAAGAAGAATGAAATTATGGCATTTGCTGGTAAATGAATGGAACTGGAGAATATCATGCTAAGTGAAATAAGCCAATTCCAAAAAACCAAAGGCCAAATGTTCTCTCTGACATGTGGATGCTAACCCATAATAAGGGAGGGAGAGGGAACAATAGAAGGTCATTGGATTAGACAAAGGGGAATAAAGGGAAGGGAGGGGGGGATGGGGATAGGAAAGACAGTAGAATGAATCAGACATAACTTTCCTATGTTTGTATATGAATACATAATCAGTGTAACTCCACATCATGTACAACCACAAGAATGGGATCCTAATTGGAAAAAGTTTACTCCATGTATGTATAATATGTCAAAATATACTCTACTGTCATGTATATCTAAAAAGGACACATTAAAAAATATATATATATAAAGAAAATCCCCTATTTGAGTGATGCCCCTCCTTCCACTCACAATACTCCAAAATAAAAGTCATCCTATCAGAAAAAAATCAAATGTACAATTACTATATAACCCTATACAACCTAGCATTTTCATTCCTTGTTGTTTATGCAAAAAAAAGAAAAATGTGTGCTCACACATAACCTATATGTGAATGTTTATCATTTTTATTCAGAATTGCCCCAAATCCTAAAAGTTCTTTGATTGTTGAATGAATAAAAGGTGGTATATTTATGTAAAAAAGTACTATCCAGCAATTAAAAGGAGCAAACTGCTCATGTACACAGCAACATGGATGATGTCAAGTGCATTATACTAAAGGGAAGAAGGGAGACTCAAAAGGCTACATATGCTATGTGATGTCATCATACAGTATTTCAGAAAATGTCAAATGATGGGGATAGATAGATCCCTGGTTCCCAGCAGCTTGGCCTAGGGACAGTGATGGACTGCGGAAGGGCATGAAGGATTTTGTGGGGCAATGAAAGCGTTCCACATCTTCACTCTGTTGGCTTCACAACTATACACATTTTTTTAAAACCTGCAGGACCATACACTAAAAACCAGTTTACTATATGTCAATTATGCCTTCATTTTAAAAATAGAAAAAAACCTAATATATGTGATTTGAATTAATAAAACCACAGAACCCTTTTTAAAAAGAATATTATTAATGCTTCAGCAGAGGAAAAGGCCCCTTTTGGATAGGTGGTCAGAAGGCCTCTGTGAAGGGTGATGCTCCCCTGAAAGGCAGGGAACAGTGAGAAGAGTAGCCCTGCAGTAGGAAGTGTTTGGAACATGGTAGGAAAGTGCAGAAGGCCACAGGGGTGTATTTCTAACAATGGATTCCATTTAGTAATCATTTCTTAAGGAGGTCCTATGTTACAGTCTTTACGTATGGAATTGTATTGAATCCCTACAATAAGCCAATGAGGTGTTCTTTAGTTCCTCTGTATAGAAGAGGAGAGCCAAGTCTTTAAAAGGTTGGTGGATTTATCCAAGAAATGTCAGTCAGGATTCAAACCCAGGTCCCTCTGACTCCAAAACCCATTCTCTTTATTCCAGTGGTTAAAAAAATAACAATTAACATTTTATTTTGTTTTATTTTTTTGGTACTGGGGTGCTCTACCACTGAGCTGCATCCCCAGACCTTTTCAATTTTTATTTTGAGACAGGGTCTCATTATTGCCCAGATTCTCCTACCTCAGGCTCCTGAGTCACTGGAATTACAGGCATGTGCTACCATGCTCAAAAACAATGACCTTTTTTTTCTTCATCTTAAAATGTCCCAGTGAAATCCAGAGGTACATTACGAAATACGCTTCAAATTTTTTCCTTAAGCATGCTGGTTGGATCCCTTTGGACAATACTGAATAACCTTCAGAGGTACTGGGGCCTGAACACATTCCTGTGGTAACTAACTCAGCCTTAAAGAAAGAGTGTGTGAGAGGAAACAGAGCAAAGATGCAGATAACTTTGATTTATGCTCTGAGATTTTGTGACATTGACTGTGGATCGCAGGACTTTATACTCCTCCTAAAGACTTCATCCCCTTAAATCCAGAGCATCTTAGGTTTCTGAAGCTATAAACCTTCCACTGTTTTTTTTTTTGGAACCAGGGATTGAACTCAGGGACACTTGGCCACTGAGCCACATCCCCAGGCCTATTTTTTGTATTTTATTTAGAAACAGGGTCTCACTGAGTTGCTTAGGGCCTCGCTGATTTGCTGAGGCTGGCTTTGAACTCACGATCCCCCTGACTCAGCCTCCCAAGTCGCTTGGATTACAGGTGTGCGCCACCATGCCCGGCTTTCCACTGTTTTTTGATCAACTTCAATACCCTACAATTACCTTTTCACTGTGTTTTCTGTTGTATTTATTTTTTGTACAATGTTGTTAATTTTCTCCATCCAGTCAATGTGATCAGCTCCAAGTTCTTTCACTTGCAGACCCATCTTTGCATTCCAGTAGTTCAGCCTGAGGAACATCCTCTCTTGACTCCTGCAGAAATATTACGATCACTGGTAGGTAGCGAATGGGAAACATCTCACATAGCCCAAAGCTCCTTTCTTTGGAATGACAAGTTGGTCTATTTATTCATTTCCTGTCGCCAAAATGGAACAGGCAGGTGCTTAGGACTCAAGAAGTTTGGGCCTTTATCTGATATCCATTTTAACAGATCTTTAAAAGGTTAGATAAAATATATTTTATAGTCATCAAAAAAATTTAGATGTATTTTTAATTTCCCTCCAAGGAGTGAATGCTAAATATTGGTATCAGGGTAATGGTTTCATCTTGTTAAGGAAGAAGTATACAACAAGGACAGTGTCTACAAGGTTTTAATAATATATTTTTCATGATAATGAGTATGATTTCCATATCTAGAAAGTTATCTGAGAGTGTTGAGGTATGTATTAATTTCAAGCTTCAGGGATAAGTTTGCAAAGAGAAGCCCTTGACTTGAGTGCTTTATGGTTCAAGACATGTATGGAATTTAAATCTACCAGGCTTTCCCTCAATATTTTGCTAAATTTCATCCCCACCCCCGCTTCATTAAGCACTCTCTGCAGTTCATGCTTACAGTTCAGGGTCCTTCGTCTCTGGAAACAGTATGGATGTGGATGCTTGAGGGTCCTCATGAACAAGATCTGATTTTTGCTCATCCTCTTCTTTCTGAAGGTCCTGACCCTGCTCAACCTTAAGCTCCAACATATCCTGATTAGGATGACGAAGGAAGCAAAGCAGAACAAATGGGTTATCACAAGAGGTACAGGTTCCTTTAGCCCCACCCAACATCCCTTCTCTGGGCACAAACAGTCCTCTGAGGCTTGCATCTTCTAATGTATTTGTAAGATAAATAGACATGCCCTTCTGTTCAGTTTACAAAGGGCTGGATCAGGGACAAGTACATCAGAGCTCTTGCTGGGTGCAGTGGCTCATGCCTGTAATCCCAGTGATTCAGAAGGCTGAGGCAGGAGGATAACAAGTTCAAGACCAGCCTCAACAATTTAGTGGGGCCCTGTCTTAAAGTAAACAATAAAAAGAACTGGGACTGTAGCTAGGGGATAATGTGCCCCTGGGGTCAATCCCCAGTACAAAAGAAAAAAAAAATAATCAAAGCTCCTTTCAGTGTTGATGAGTACTAGAATTCCACCTGACCATTGGACTCTACTCAAGACGACACTTCAGATATCTTCAAAAATTCATTTTAATGGAAAAGACTAAATGGTCCATATCAAGAGAGTTCAAAGAGATATAGCAATTGAATGCATTGCATAGATCTTGCTTGGATGTTGGTTTAAAAAAATACATTATAGAATATTGTTAATCTTCCTAGATGTGATGACAGTATTTCAGATATGTAAAAGAAAGTCTATTTTTAGGGATGCTTTCTGAAGTAAACAGGGTTGAAGTGTTATGTTGTCTTTGACCTACTTTTAAATGGTTCAGAAATTTCCATCTATTTATATACATAAATACTAAGCAAATGTGATGACAGTTAAGATTTTTAAAGTGTAGGTGTAGAATATGGTGGATCACTGTGTAATTCTTTTAAGTTCTCTTTTGATTTAAATTTCTTTTATATCAAAGAGTTTGGGGTAACAACCTACATCTGAGTTTGATCCACAAAATTTCTTTTTTTCTTATTTGCCTTGTTCTAGAAAGACTGTCAAGGCATTTTCTGGCATTTGACTTCTATACATACAAAAATTAACAATAGACGCAGGGCATGGTGGGGCATGCCTATAATCCCAGCACTTGGGAGTCTGAGGCAGGAGGATCATGAGTTCAAAGCCAGCCTCAGAAACTTAGTGAGGCCCTAAGCAACTCAGTAAGACCCTGTCTCTAAATAAAATACAAAATAGGGCTGGGGATGTGGCTCAGTGGTCGAGAACCCCTGGGTTCAATCCCTGGTACCAAAAAAAAAAAAAAAAAAATTGACAATAATTTGTCTTTGAACATGTCTTTTTAATTTTTTTTAGAAACTATTGGGAAATATTTCTCTGTCCTTTGAGGAAGTTTGATGTAAAATTCCTGAATTTCAGCAAAAGTGTTTTTTAACTGGAAAGAGAAAAGTTTGGAGTAGGGAGAATAGATCAGTTTTTTATTGAAATATCTGCGTAAACTACTGGTCAAGTCAGGGATAAGTCACATCCACATAAATTTACAAATTGCTGTCAAGTACATTATTTCTTTTCATTCTCATGATAGATTCAAGGTGAATAAAGGCACATATTGAAATCCTCTAGGCCATTCATCTTAATGACTCATCCAAGTTCATATAATGCCGTAAGTTAGGTGGCACCCCCCCAAAAGACATATCTGTGTCCTAATACTAGGACCCTGTGAATGTTAACCTTATTTGGAAAAAGAGTCTTTGCACATGTATTCATGAGAAAAGATCATCTTAGATTACTTAGATGGGTCCTAAATCAATGATAAATATCCCAGTGAGAGACAGAAGAAGAAAAGCATAGCTTCAGGCAAGAAGACCTTGTGGGATGGAGGCCCACTAGTAGTCCCCATTAGAGGTGTGAGCCAGAAGCCAGTGAAGACCTGGAGCTGCCAGAAGCAGGAGGAGAATGAATTCTCCCAGAGAGATTAATTCGACGGTATAGAGATGAATCCTATTGAAAGACAATCTGCAAGCACGGAGTGATTTTTCATGTAGCAATTTTCTCTAAAGCAAAAAATGTTAGTTATTTCATAAATCACCAAGGGCAAAAATAACATATAATACAATACACATTTTTTTCCCCCACAGGAACACTAGCATTTTCCTTGTGTTTTAACAGTAGACTCCAGTGGCAACAATGCCACGCCCTGCTTCCCTCCTGGTTTCAAGCTCTGAAGCCCTGTACCTATTGGGATGAAATCCTCAGACATTCTTATTACATTGAAATAGGAGATGTGAAGTGTCTTGCTTACCCAGTTTTCAGTGTCCACTTTGTGAAGGAAGTCAGTTTGAGGAGCTTCAGAGTAAACCTTGTCTTTATCTTCTGATCTGTCCAAGATGTGGTCCATTTTGGTCATTTCACTTAGCAAACTGTAAGCCACACAATGGAAGCAAGGCTGTTTGTTGCTATGCCATGGGTCAGGGCTCAGGCTGCCCTTCCCATTCTAAAGGAGGACCCTGGGATCTTCCCAGCCCCAAGGGGCATCTGCTGTCCCTGTTCTGAGTTCTTCCTTTGTGAATAATGCCACACATGTCATCTCACAAAAAAAGAGAAATAGAGGGGTTGGATATATTTGTTGACTTAATCAATTATTTATCAATGAGATTTCAAAGCCATTGCAGATGTGGGTATATACATGTATAAATAGGTGTGCAAAATAAACAAATAGAGTTTTTAAAAAACATGGTTTAAAATAATGGGCAGACAGAGTTAAGTCCATGATGTCCTCTTGACCTTCAGACCCCACTTGTCCCACAACAAGGTTTACATTTCTCCCTTATTCTTCCATGGAGAGTCCATGATAAATAAGCAGAGAGAGTTGTTTATCTAAGTGTGTGTGTGTGTGTATGTGTGTGTGTGCCTTTTAAATTTTAAGTGAGAGTATATTTATACACCGTATTCTGTACCTTGAATTTCTTTTTTATTTTTACTTTCTATTTTTTGGTCTTTAAAATTTGTTATTGGTCCAAGCACCATGGTGCATGCCTGTAATCCCAGCAACTCAGGAGGCTAAGGTAGCAGGATGAGGAGTTCAAAGCCAGCCTCAGCAAAGGCGAGACACTAAGCAACTCAGTGAGACCTTGTCTCTAAATCAAATACAAAATAGGGCTGAGGATGTGGCTCAGTGGTTGAAAGCCCCTGAGTTCAATCCCCAGTACCCCCCAATTTTTTATTGGTATATTATAATTATATATAATAGTGGGATTCATTATGCCATATTTGTACATGCACCTAACATAATTTGATCTACCTCATTCCCCAGTATCTTCCTTTTCCCTCACCCACTTGCTTGCTCTTAATCCACGGATTTTCTTTCTATTATTATTATTAATATTATTAGTGCATTATAATTATATACATAAGTTGGATTCATTATGGTATGTTCATCCATGGACCTAGCATAATTTGGTAGATTCTGTTCCCCTACACTTTCCCATGCACTCCTTTCATCCCTCTCTCTCAATCCCCTTCCTCTACTAATAGAAGGGAGACCAACAGAGTGAATGTCCTTTTTAACAAACTCCCTTGGAGTCCATTTTATATTACCATATACAAAACTGCTTGGTTATGAAATGACTATCTGATGGGACCCTATGATGTACTTCTCTCTCTCTCTCTCTCTCTCTATATATATATATATACACACACAATACCTTTTTATTTATTTTTTGGGGGGTACTGGGGATTGAACCCAGGGGCACTTCACCACTGAGCCACATCCCCAGCCCTATTTTGTATTTTATTTAGAGACAGGGTCTCACTGAGTTGCTTAGGGCCTCACTAAGTTGCTGAGGCTGGCTTTAAACTCTCGATCCTCCTGCCTTAGCCTCCCAAGTGCTGGGATTACAGGAGTGTGCCACCGCACCCGGTAACACAATACCTTTATTTATTTTTATGTTGTACCTAGGATTAAACCCAGTGCCTCACCCATGCTAAACAAGTGCTCCACCACTGAGCTACAACCCCAGTCCCCATAGGATAAATCTAATCATTTCTTTATTAATGGATGTATAGATTGTTTCCTAGGAATTGCTAATATTATAATGTTACAGTGACTATCCTTACATATCTGTATGTTGTGTATATGTACATCTATTGGAAATCCCTGAAAATTGACTTGCTAGGTCAATCATTAGAAGCATTCCAAATTTTGATAGATTCTTCCAAATTATGTTTTTATAAGGTGGAATTAATTTAGATTCCCAGAAAAATGATAAGAGTGCCTATTTTCCCACTCTTTTTCTAGAACCATGTATTATTAAAATTCCTGATCTTTGCCAGCCTGGTATGTTCACATGGGTGCCTCATTTTAATCTTTTTTTAATGAGTAAAGTTGATTGTCTTTGCTTATATGTATACAACTCAGCTGTATTTCCTTTTCTGGAACAATTACATTGATATCATTTGTCCATTCCCTTTTGAACCATTGTTGTTTTGCTGAAGTGCACATAGGTACACACACACACACACATACACACACACACTTTTGAATGAATCGTAATACATTTGTGATGTGGGTCTTTGATAGTAGAACCCAGTCTGTGGGCCTTCAACCCTGCAGGGAGGTTTCCACACCTATACTGAGCAGGAAGGGGTTCTGGAATCTATGGACATTTCTACAGACGGAATAAATACTTTTCTATGTTTCCAAATGTACATAATAAATTATAAATGTATTTTAAAACATCTCTGATATCATAAAAGCTTTTCTGACATGTGAGGAGTTCTGGAAAATATTTCACTTTAAAAAAAATTTTCCTGCTGGTTGCACTTCCCACACCTGTAATCCCAGCTACTTAAGAGGCTGAGGTAGGCGGAGCACAAGTCCTAGTCCAGCCTCAGCAACTTAGCGAGATCCTACCTCAAAATAAAAAGTAAAAAGGGTTGAGGATGTAGTTCAGTTGCAGAGAGCTCCTGGGTTCAATTCCTAGTATTAAAAAAGAAGAAAGAAGGAAAGAGAAAGGAAAGAAAGAAAGAAAGAAAGAAAGAAAGAAAGAAAGAAAGAAAGAAAGAGAAAGAAGAGGGGTTTCCTCTTCAAAAAATGTTGTTAATCATTTGCCTATATGTACATACTTTTATTGTATGCTAATGTGTGTATATAAATATTTGTACTCCCTCTACTCCAAAAGGTATTTAAAATGGTTTTAATGAGGTCATGAAACTATCAATTTTCCCAAATTGAGATCAGAGGCTTGACAGTTTCTACTCTGTGTCTGCCTAGTTCATGATCACAGGCCTCCTTAATGTCTCATAAGGCCTCCTTCAGTAAATATTCATGAGATTAAAAGGAGGGGAATTGTAGGAAGAATATCCACACAGACCTTGAACTTGAAAAATCTCATAATCTCATCATTTGCATCCCACTGGCCTGAGGAAGTCTACAGACACTTCTGCAGAAGCAGCTGCTGCAAGCTCAGCCCCAACTTACTTCACTGCACCTTCAGTAACACCGAGATTTTGGAGAAAGCCATTGTTTTTTTCAGTCAACTGTTGTTCCTTCCCAACTGTCTTCGTCTGCAGAGTTGTCCCATCATTTAGACTTGGGGGTGTGAGTGCCATTCCTTCAGACTGTAGGGACAGTGACAAAAAAGGAATTTCATGCCCAGATGGCAACTATATCATCTCCTCTGACACCTGGATGATTCTTTTTTTTTTTTTGGAACCAGGGATTGAACTCAGGGACACTTGGCCACTGAGCCACATCCCCAGCCCTATTTTGTATTTTATTTAGAGACAGGGTCTCACTGAGTTGCTTAGGGCCTCACTAAGTTGCTGAGGCTGGCTTTGAACTCACGATCCTCTTGACTCAGCCTCCCAAGTCGCTTGGATTACAGGCATGCACCACCACTCCCGGCTTCTGGATGATTCTTTCTCAGGGAATTAACCAAGGTCCTTAACCCTTCCTTTCCAAACTAGCCATCATTGGAAGGAACTGAAACTGGCTCTTAGGTTTCTCTGCCCAGATAAATGAGGGGAGGTCCTGTGTGTATGTCTCCCGAAGAACTTGCCTCTTGTTTGAGCCTGGGAGATGCGTTTTAAATCCCCAAATGGGAATGCTGTAGAGGAATAAACAACAGCCATCTGGGGGAATGGAAATCTCCATTTTTATAGCATCTTTCTGATTATATAATAATAGACACATTGTGAAAAATAGAACAGGTGAAAGAAGAAAATAAAATCACTGCTACTCCAGGGATAACCAAAGATAGCACCAGAGATATCCCAACAACTTTTGCTAATGTTTTGGTATATTTGTTTCTAAATTTGACATTTTACTCTTTTCCCATGTTGACTACTATATCTTTTCTTACTGTTCATATAAATAATTTCATAATGAATATCCTTGTTCAGAATTTTCTGTGCATCTCTAATTACTTAGGATACTTGTTTAGAAGTGGAATCTCTGGCTCACAGTGCACCAAGTACAGGTTTTTAAGGATTTAGAGAAATATCTCTAGAGTGTACTACCACCAGTGATGTGAGAGTGGGAACCTCCATTCCATCCAGGTAGAAGAGTGTTAGCTAGAGAGCAGAGTACGCAAGTAATATGGAAAGTAATGGGGCAAGGAAACAGGAAAGGAGGTAGAGAGGTGTGAGACAGACTCCAGAGTGCACGTGAAAAGCTATAGGGATCAACAGATACGAAGCATGAATTAGTTATTGGCAGAAATCTTAAGGGTTGTACCCCAAAACAACAAGCAGAAACCCTCTCTTCTGTATTCAAATGAATGAGAGCAGTAGATTGGCCTGGATCTGAAGGGTGGCCTTGTCCCTGACAGACAGAATCCCTGAAAGACAGAGGGGACAGTGGACTGAGAAGAGGGAAAGGGGGTGACAGAGGGGTTTTCCTGGAAGAGTGATTCATGGCAAGGGTTGAGAACAGGGAGGAAGAACAGAAGGAGCCACAGTGAAATCACAGACATTTTAGAACTATTTAGGCAACCAAGGGCCTAGGAGGTTCTTTTGTGACAAAATTCAGCTTTGTCCTTGACCTGTGTAGTGATCCACAGTGCATGTGTATGAAGGAGAAGCATGAGGAAAGGGCAAAGACCTTTGATATGTGATGATGGCTCCATCTCTTTTTTTTTTTTTTTTTTTTTTTTGGTACTAGGGATTGAACCCAGGGGCACTTAACCACTGAGTCACATCCCCAGCCCTTTTTAATATTTATGTTTCACTGAGTTGCTTAGGGCTGCACTAAATCGTCGAGGCTGTCATTGAACTTGCCATCCTCCTGCCTCAGTCTTCTGAGCCACTGGATTATAGGCATCTGCCACCACATCCAGTGTCTTCATTCTTTCTAACTTCGTGACAAAGAATAAACCTTCAGGCAGGTCACCATGGCTGCCCAGTTTCATCACAGTCCCTCCACTGACAGTTTGTTCTATTTCCTCCTTAAGATTTAGTAGGCCATTTATCATTCTGAAATGAATGGGCTCTCAGTTCTGTCTTGTTTTTTTTTTGTTGTTTTTTTGTTTTTTGGTTTTTTTTGGAACCAGGGATTGAACTCAGGGACACTTGGCCACTGAGTCACATCCCCAGCCCTATTTTGTATTTTTATTTAGAGACAGGGTGTCACTGAGTTGCTTAGGGCCTCGCTAAGTTGCTGAGGCTGGCTTTGAACTCGCGATCCTCCTGACTCAGCCTCCCAAGTCGCTTGGATTACAGGCGTGCGCCACCATGCCCGGCTAGTTCTGTCTTGTTTTGTATGTTCCTGTTCAAAAATTAGAATACTGTGCAAATAATAAAATTTCCTTATTTTGTCAACTCTCTGATATCTTAATGGCTTCCCCATGAGTGATTTAAAAGAAAACCTGGTTTTCTTTTTGGGGACACTCCACAAATTCTACCTCTCATTTCTCACATTTCAAATAACAATAGAATCCTAACGATGGCTCATGCCTTTGCAGTCCCTAAGAGATCATGGTGCTTTCCACATATTTTCTCTCTCCTTTCCTACACCACCACCACCAGGAAGGTATTATTCTCATTTTATGTACACATCAACTAAGGCTCTGAGAGATGATTTACTTGGAGTCATGTGACTGGTTACCTAATAAAGCCAGAACTCAACTTCCATGTCCTCAGGGCTGCTTGTAAGGAATTTCCCCCACCACCACCACCTCCAAAGATGATACAGACTAAGACTCTCCAGGAGCACTTTCTATGATGTTGGAAATGTCCTCCAGGGTGTTCAATCCAATAGCCACTAGTCACATATTTCTACTAAGCACTTGAAATGTGGCTAATGCAACAGAAGAATTGATTTTGTGACCACATGTACCTAGTAACTACTCCATTGCACAACTCAGAATTTTCCAGAGTAGGCAAAGCAAAACATGGCCAAATCCAGCCTGCCACCTGTTTCTGTAAATCGTACTCATTTCTGTACATGTCATTTATGACCGCATTTGCACTGCAGTGACAGAGTTGAATGATTGCAACAGAGGCCGTTTGGCATACAAAGGCTAAAATATTTACTATGTTGTACTTTACAGAAATAATCTGCCAACTCCAGTTCCACAGCATCACTTTCTTCTATGATGTTGGATGTTTACTGCACTTAGTCAGTTGAATAAAAGTTGGATTTTGGAGAATCAGGCTGAGTTCATCAACACTAAGCCAAACATAATCCTATTCCTCTCGTCCTAACCTTCCTCATCCTCAGGATGGGGCTGACATTAGTACTGCTAATGTTTGTTGGAGCTGTAAGGAGTAAACCAAATATCTCTTATTGTTTTTAACACAGTATCAAGTAGACAGCAACCACCAATATTATCTACCTATCAATCAAAATGGAAGTAGTAGAGATGGAGAAATTGGAAAGGTTTCTTTAACTTCAAATAGCACAGTAATAATAACACTGCTTATCTATATGCAGCACTCTCAGTTAATAAAGCACTTTCACTAAATTGTTTCATTTAATCCTCACACCATCCCATGGTCTATTAATAAGGCAGATATTTTTATCTCTATCATTTTAGATGAAGAAGCTGAGACTTAGAGAGGGCCCATGATTTGCTGAAAATTTTATTGCTACCAAATGGTAGAAACAGGATTTAAACTTGCAAATTCTGATCATGAGTTCTGCAATCATCTGCTGTATTACACAACCGTGATGCATAATCTGTTCTTATAGACTGGTTAACAGCCTTCTTACCACTAAAACAACTCATCTTTTGAAGTTAACTTTTGACTAGTTATATGTAATGAAGGTCCTGACTAATGGAAGTGTGGTCTGCAGACCGTCAGCATCAGCATGGGCTGGGAGCTTGCTGAACATGCAGAATCTGTGGCCCTATACCAGG
Organism: Glaucomys volans; assembly: GCA_020662805.1. Classification (NCBI taxonomy): domain Eukaryota; kingdom Metazoa; phylum Chordata; class Mammalia; order Rodentia; family Sciuridae; genus Glaucomys; species Glaucomys volans. The sequence goes on along the minus strand of JAJEJO010046449.1, from coordinate 110,948 downwards.
GTCATTGAATCAACACCTGCATCTTAACAAGATCCCAGGTGATCCATACACATACGAAAGTCTGGAAGTGCTCATCCTCTTCCCTACCACCTTTCTTTGTTATTCTATAAGACTGTTTGGTACACCAGAGTGAATCCTTCCTCCTTCATTCATGCCCCATACCTCCCCCCCTTTTTTTTTTTACAGGGGGCTTAACTTAGGGGGGTGCTTTATCCTGAGTTACCTCCCCAGACCTTTTTATTTTTAATTTTGAGACAGATCGTTAAGTTGCCTAGGCTGGCCTTGAACTTCTGATCTTCCTGCCTCAGTCTCTCAATTACAGGTTTGTGCCTCTGTGACCAGGTCCATAAAAACGTTTAAAATTACAAATTTGGAGAAGCAGTCATACATTTTAGGAACTAATCAACTATAAAAAGACAGCTAGTGAAATCTCTAACTTATAATTTATGGGAATTTTTCTCTAGGCATGATCAATCAAATTACCCTTTTCCTTCCCTGCTAGCTGGATAATTTGGGATCTCAGAAATTTACCAAGTATGGTTTTGTTTTGTTTTGTTGGTTGGTTGGTTTGGGTAGTGGGGATTGAACCCAGGGTCTCACACATGCTAGGCAACCATCAAAGCATCAGGGGTTTGATATCAACATAAGCTTCTGGCCAGGTCAAAATGAGATGGTACAGTTGGGGAAAAGTACATATACCTGGTGATATCTTCTTTCTTCCCAACTTGGTAATCTGGAATGCCTCTGAATTCAATGAGGTAGACTAGCAGCAATCAAGTTTCCCTGGAAAGTTCTGGTGATGGCAAAGCCTCCTTTCCCCAGCATCAAAGGCAGAGAGGAGGCCATTGAAGAGTGGTACACGCATAGGCAGGTAAGTTTGCAGTTGGGCCTTCCCTCTCTGACATTCCACTTGGAACTCGGCACATGAACCCTTCAACCCCCTCCCAGGAGATTCCTGCAGCTGTGCTCTCTCCTGCCTCCTGGCCTCCTTGCTTCACTCGCCAACTCTAAGTCCTTCTCCCACCCTGTCCTCTGCTCACCCAGCTACTGGCCTGACATGGTGATCTGGGTGCTCTTCCAACCCCAGCTTCTTCTGCCACAACTGCCCCTCTCATCTCTAACTTCATCATCTGCTTCGGCCTTCTCTTTCAGGGAATCCAGCTTTCTACAGAGGCTCAAAGACCTTCTACAAAAGAGAGGACAGGACTTCCCCCATTCCTTCCCTATGGGCAGGAATGAGCAAGCAGTAGATCTTGGAAAAGGCTGCTTCTATCTATGGTTCTGTCATTTCGTCTCCTGCATTTGAAGTCCATGCTTCCTCTTCTCATTCTTTTACCTTGTTCCAAGACTTCAGTGCCAAGTTCACATTTCTCTTGGGTTCTCATTTTCCCATAATTCTCGGGAAAATGAGGGCCCAAAGGAAGAACCTAAAATACTAACGTTACAAATCCTTAGCACTTCAACTCTTTTTTTTTTTTTTTTTTTTTTGGCGGTGCTGGGGATTTGAACCCAGGGCCTTGTGCTTCCAAGGCAAGCACTCTACCAACTGAGCTATATCCCCAGCCCAGCACTTCAACTCTTAACGATTCTTCTCTGCACTTATCAAAATTATCCAGCAACATGGAGATAAAATATAGAATGGTTCTTACAAGCATGAATTTTAGGATTACATAGTTTTCCCATGTATTTGATTTGGGACCAAATTTAACTTCTTTGTCTGTAAAAATGGTTGGACAATATCTACCTAGTGGTTCATTGAGAGGATTAAAGCAATTATGTAAGGAAGGCATGTAGGGCAGAGCTGGACAATTACTAGGGCTCCCATTCAAACTCAGGGTCCACGAGGACAGGGATGTTTGTGGTTTTTGTTGACCAATTTTCCCCAGCTCTGCCCTAAACGCCTTCCTTACATAATTGCTTTAATAATAATAATAATAATAATAATAATAGCCTAATCTTCTCAATGAACCAATTACGTAGATTCAGAAGAGTGGCCTTTACATAGTATGTGCTAAAAAATTGTTCAAGGAATGGAATGGATGCATATAGAGTAGCCAGGATGTTCATGATGTTATGGCAGCATTTAGGTCTTAGCAGCACTCCGAGCATTTTCTCAGCTGAAAGCTCAGTTAAGATAGATGCCTCACCTTTTTCCTTATGGCTTGACTCAACTCTTCCTAGTTAGGATGCCAGACTCCATCACCCTCTGCCCTCCAGAAGAGCCTGCTGGACCAGTCTTCAGCCTTGGATCCTCACTTCTCTGCATAACTCTGCTCCTGTCTTTGCTTGTCCTGGGTGACCTCCTGTTTCTTTAAAAGAAATCACACAATTCTTCAGACTCATCATCATCATCATCACAATAGCTAATTTCTTATTGAGTGCTTACTAAGATGCCAGGCATTCTTCTGTTTGACATACATTACCTAATTTAATTCTTACCACTTTTCAAAAAGAAAGGGATTTGGGATTCGAATCCAAACCCTGTTAGTCTGGCATTAAGGACCCTGCCTTTAGGCACCACTGTATACAACCACTGTTCTCATTGGGTTCCCACTGCTACTCAGCAAAACTATGCTGCATCTCTGTTGACTCCAAAACACACGGGCCTGGCAGCCGGTTTCTGTCTTGCTGCTTCCTTCCCACTCTGCCTGGCTCCTTCTGCAAGTGGCAACCTCGCCTCCGCATTACTGCCTGATCAAGGCCAGCTGATGTGACTCTTCTCTCCACTGCCAAACAATTCCTTTGAAGCCTCTTCTCCATTCATAGCATCCTTGTGTTTTCCCTGGTTTCCCATCCCCTTCTCTCTCAGGAAAGTACTGGTCCACTGTTTTTCATAAGGCTCCCTTCACCCACACCCTTGTTTATCCTTAGGGACGGCGTTCCCTTCATTTTGCAATTTCAAAAAATCTTTTTGAAGGCCTGTTCTGGCACTCCACTGGAAATTCACAATATATTTGAGGAAACAGACGTAGATATACTTTCTCTTTGCAGGGCTAGGGATAGAATCCAGGCTTTTGCACATGCTAAGTGAGCACTCCACCAGTGCTCACTTAGTGCAGCAACGTATTTCTTACATCTTCAAGCTCTGCCTATATATGTGGGCCTGTGCCTGTTTCCTTTCTTTAAAAAAAAGAAAAAAAAAGAGCAAGCCAGGTGCTGTGGTGTACACTTTTAATCCCAGCTGCTCAAAAGGCCGAGGCAGGAGGATATGCAAGATCAAGGCCAGCCTGAAACCCTATCTCCACATAAAAAATAAAAGGACTAGGGATATAGCTCAGTCATAAAGTGCCCCTGGGTTCAATCCCCAGTACTGACAAAACAAACGAACAAAACCCCTCCATTCTGTGTACTTATACAACTGTCTTATCTTTTCCCTTCCATTTAACAAAATTTCTTGAAAGTTTCAAAGTTTGCCATCTCTGTTGCTTATTACATATTTATATTTTAACTTCTTATCATTTGTACCTTAGTTCGTTTTGTGTTATAACAACACACCTGAGGCTGGGTAGTTTATAAGGAAAAGAGGTTTATTTAACACGCAGTTCTGGAGGTCCAAAAACATGGTCCGGGCATCTGCTTAGCTTCTGGTGAAGGCCACATGCTGCTTAGCTCATGGTGCAGAAGCAGAGGGGCTAAGCCCTTGGGATACCCTCCTTTATAACAACCTGGTCTCTCTAGAACTAATCCATTCACTCAGTTCTGCACAGTCCCCACAGAAAGGCATTAGTCCCTCCTGACAACTCACTCACTTCTAAAAGGTCCTACCCTGCTACACCAATGAATTAAGCTTCAACATGAGCTTTGGTGAGGACAACCTGTATGAACTATAGCAATATTCTTTTTTTTTTTTTTTTGGAACCAGGGATTGAACTCAGGGACACTTGACCACTGAGCCACATCCCCAGCCCTATTTTGTATTTTATTTAGAGACAGGGTCTCACTGAGTTGCTTAGGGCCTCGCTAAGTTGCAGAGGCTGGCTTTGAACTCACAATCCTCCTGCCTCAGCCTCCCGAGTCGCTGGGATTACAGGCATGCGCCACTGTGCCCAGCTTATTTTTTTTTTTTCTAGAGATTTTAATAATATAATCTCTTTGGCTAGGTGGAAATAGTATGTTTTGTTTCTCACATTTATTTGATCCCTGAGCCTTTTATGTGCTCAAAGCACTGTGTTTCAAGGCTCACATTTTGAGAAACCCCTTTGTAAGGTCCTAGATAATGTAAGTGAAGTTCCAGGAATGCAGGAAGCACTCATAAACAGTCACGGAGCATCCCTACTATTGTATCTTGGATTTTGCAACCTTTTCTTGAACTTCCTCATCTTACTCAGTCTTGTCATCTCTTCGTGCAACAGAAATACACTTCCTCCCAGGCCTGCAGGGAGGTCTAACCCCATAACATCTGTCCCATCCCAGCAGGAGGTCCTGGGGTGGTCCCAGCTTGTCCGACCTGCCCTGCACCAAGCCACCCCCACCCCAGCACATCCTGAAATGTTACACTGACTAGCAAGAGAGACACAGGAGCCCTGTGAAAACCCTAACTTTTGAGTATGGTAGCCAAAGTCTCTCCTGAGGGCCCTGAGATTTCAGGAATTAAGTTTAGGAAGGAGAAAATACATGATTAGTCTCACAGGAATCTGAACCTTTGAATGAGCACTTTTCATTGAAGGGATTTGTCATATTTTAATTGACTCTCAAATCTTGTCATGAAGCCAGTAGGTAGATAGGCTAATCGGGTTTGAATGTGCCTCTTGTGAAACTGTGTCAGGATAGAGAGATAACTGCACATTACCTAATGTCTCTGAGATTCCCTTTTCTCATACACAAAATGGGGGAACGATATCTCTCTTGCAGGCTTGTTGTGAGCATGAAGTGGATTAATTATGCATAAAACACTTGGACCACAGAAGGCACTGAGGAGAAGAGAGGCAAGAGTCTGGAGGAACAGAATACACAGACCCTCAGGTAGTAAGGCTCTTGACCACCAGGAGAGGAGAGCATTAACCATTTTACATCTGGGAAGCCCCTGGCTTCTAGCCCTTTAGTAAAATGATGAAGTCACTCTTTTTAAGGAAATTGAGTTCAAATAAAGAGAGAAAGGGAATCCTGGAGAGGGGGGGAAACTATGGTGTTCTATGATATTAAAGAAAGACCTTGGAAGTTGAAACTTCCCCTTAGACACTAGACTCTAACCAAGAGTGATGTCAGAATTGGAACTAAAGGAACTGTTAGCGCCTAGAAGGAGAAAGGTGATGGCAACTTAGTGCCTACATTGTCACAGATATTGTTATGGTTGGAAATGAGGCGCCCCCTGAAAAGCTCACCTGTGAGACAATGCAGGAATGCTCAGAGGAGCAATGACTAGATTGTGAAAGCTATTGATGGATTAATAATTTGAATAAATTACTGTGTGGTAACTGTAGGTAGGTGGAGTGTGGCCAGAGGAAGTAGGTCACTGACTACTTGTCCCTATCTTCTCTCTCTCTCTCTCTCTCTCTCTCTCTCTCTCTCTCTCTCCCACCCCCATCCTTCCCACAGCCATGACCTAAGCAATTTCCCTCCACCATTCCCTTCTGCCATGATGTTCCGCCTCACTTTGGGCCCAGAGCAATGGAGTCAGCCAGTCATGAACCTTTGAAACCATGAGTCCATAATAAACTTTTCCTCCTCTAAGTGGTTCATGTCAACTATTTTGGTCACAGAAATGAAAAGCGGAATAATAGAGATATTTATGAATAAAGCATCAGTGTGAAGTTCCCTTATGTGGTGGCAATAGCATCCTCGTCTCTATTATCAAATATTCAGCAGTTTCTTATTGGATCTAGGACACTGTGCTACCTAAGGCAGGGGCTAAAAGCATTCCCAAGACAGGCTTTATCTTCTGTGTAGAAAGACATAAACAACAACAATTAGTGTGGGCTGAGTGCAGTGAGTGGTGTATATCTGTCCTACAGGATTGTAGAGGAAGGATTACTGGAAGGATCCCTACATAGGGGTAAGGTGGCTTTTCTCATACTTTTTAAGAGTTTCACAAGGTCAGTGGGACCTGCAGCAAAAACTGTTCAGGTAGGGGTTGGGGTTGAGGCTTGCCTAGCATGTGTGAGTTACCGGGTTCTTTTCTTAGTATTGCATGTAAATAAATAAAATAAAGGTCCATTGACAACTAAAAAATTTTTTTTAATTGTTCAGGTAAATAAAGAATACGGAAAAAAGTTTTCTGGAGTAGGGGAACTGTCTTATTATATAAAAGTAAGGAGTTCAAGCTTACATAAAATTTGTTGAAGAGATAGTTTTGTCTAACAAATTTCATTGTATTTTATGAATTTGTAAGTTAACTAATGCCTTAACTACTTAGACAGAAGTGAAGGTAACAGTGGAAGTCACATTTATTTAAGTATGTATTCATGTCTATATCTATATTTTTTTACATAGAGAAATAACCTGGAGTATGTGCACCCAAACATTAAAAGTGACTATTTTGGGGTGTGGAAATTTTTATGATATTCCAAACTGTCCAGATTTCAGAAATTAGGAAAGAAAGGAAGGAAAGCAGGAAGACAAGCCTGCCAGTGATAGGGACTAGGGAAGGTTTCTGTGCAAGGCCATGATATGACCCAAATCGTGCTGTAGAAATACATCAATTTCAGGCCAGGTTTTAGAAAGGAAGACTTGATTTCTGAGCTGTTAGGAAAGGAAACAGTGATTCCTGGGCACTGATGTGTGTTTTCCCAGACAAGCCCTGTGACATTCATTTCGTTTAGAATGACAGTTACTTTGTTACTATTTTAGGGAAACGTAACTGCCAGCTCAGGTCTTTCAAAAGGCATTTGAAAAGGTCTTTCATGACTGTGTGAGAATATGAGAAACATAATGTTGGCCATAGGGAAAGCTGAGTGGATGTACAACTGGTTAAATGACCACACCTGAAAAGTTAATACTATTATAATTTTTGTTCTTGAATATGCTATGATCTTTCTTCCCTCACCCTTTGCTCATCTGCTTCTGTGCTTTGAGTACTGGTGTTTTTTGTTTTGTTTTGTTTTGTTTACCCTGAGACTAAGATCCTTCATGTACATTAATTCGGACCCAAATCTGCCTGGCACCCTGCACAATTTTCACATGTTCTCTTTTTTGCTCCTGAATCTTATCTCTGAGGATGAGGTCCTTCCACCTTTTTTTGGGCGGGGGAGGGTACTGGGGATTGAACCCAGGGGCACTCCACCACTGAGCCACATCCCCAACCCTATTTTGTGGTTTATTTAGACACAGGGTCTCACTGAGTTGCTTAGAGCCTCGCTAAGTTGCTGAGGCTGGCTTTGAACTCGAGATCCTCCTGCCTTAGCCTCCCAAGTGCTGGGATTACAGGCGTGCGCCACCGCACCCAGCCCTTCCACCTTTTTGATTGATTATTCTAATACCAATTTTTAGTGGAAGAAATATTTGAATTATGACTGGTATGTAAAAAAAATACAAATTTAGGCAAATGGATAGATGATAGATAGATAGATAGATAGATAGATAGATAGATAGATAGACAGATAGATGGATGATAGATGAAGAAATGTTGAAAACTTGTCTTGTTCTCGAGGGACAGACCATGAGACAGAGTTAGGAATACGAAAAGGTTCATTGGGAAGCAACATCCACCAGACTCACAAGCGAGGAAGCTGGGTTGGGTACCAGGAGCCATCCAACCATGATGAACACTGACAAAATTTTTGCCAGTCAACAGGAAACTCCAGAGGAAAGAATGCCAGTTAAAGGAGTCCCGTGTTGGGCAGAAATGGCAGGCCCTTGTACCTCTGCCTGGCTCAGTTGCTGGCCAGTGCTGCCCTGGGTATCAAGTGACCTTCAGACAAAAGCTGAGGTGGAAACCGAAGAGGCTAAGGATTGGGCCGTGTCAACCAACCACACTCCTGGATGCAGGGAGTGAGTTCTCTCCTACAGGGTACCTCAGGCATGAAGCTCCCTTGCATTTGACAATATTGAGGATACACTACAGCATCTCTAAATTCCCTTCACAAATGTTCTGGACTGATCACCCTGGCATTTCATGATTCTTTCTTTGGAATCCCAACCAGTCCTATTTCCGAAAGACTGGGGCATTCTCTTGCTTTAACTCCCCTGCCACTGCTTTTGAGGTATCTCTGAATTTGGGTTCAACTGGGATAAAACAACCCATAAGTAGACTTGCCTATCGTAGGTTAACAGGAACTGAGCAAAAAAACCTATTCTGTGGCACACAAATTTTAATGGTAAAATCAGCCAAAAAGATAATCTTTGCAAAATTATAAATAGTGTTAACTTTTGAAAAACTGTTTGGAATTAAAAACTAAAAGTCCCACAAATCTATCATATTTTTAGACCCAGCAAATGTGTCTCTAGGAATAATCAGGAATCCTTGCCATGATTGACAACTTTTGTAATTAGGGAGAACAAATGTTGTTTTTAAAACAAGCTAAAATAAAAGTTAATTAACTAGGAAGAGCCAACCCTTCTTCTCGATTCATGTGACATTTGCCACACTTGCCTGAATTCAGCTCTGTGGGGTGGGTGCCAAAGAGTAAGCCAAGAAGGCTGAGGGAAGCCCAGCAAAAACATCTGTAGGGAAAGAGGGAAGGGAGAGAGGCCACAGAATCAGCCAACGCTCAGCTTCTCCTCACTCTTTCTACTCACTTTTGTTCAGACAGTTCATTTTGGTGAGGCCGCAGGCATTTTTGAAATTCTGCAGCAAGGGGAATTGCCAGAGTCAGCCTTTCTGCTCTTTCATGTCTGAGCATATGTGACTATTTTCCAGAGATTATATATTAGGGAATGTTCCATTCTCCAGCTGGGCTTTAATCCAAGGTATAGATTTTCAGAGCTGTGTACACCACCCTTGAAGTAACACTCTATTCCCCAGCACAGGACGGGGTCATAGCTTTTATCTTGGCAGGCTCTGGTTCAAATTGTCTTTTTGCAATGATAAGCCTTTGAACAACAGAAAGAATACCTAACTATGATGAAGAATCTTTTTTTTTAAACTTTATTTTGTTTACCTTTTTATGTAGTGCGGAGGATCAAACCCAGGGCCTCACTTGTGAGGGGCAAGTGCTCTAGTCACAACCCCAGCCCCCCGCCCCCGCCACATTTTTTTACTTTAAATGCAGAAGAATCTTGACCTCACTTGGAAGGCTGTCATGGAGGATACCTTCCCATCAGCCAATTCCTGGAGCACACACTCCCGAGGCCAGGGATTTCATATCATATGATGGATTTCATGTGGTTGAAATCTACAGGCATACCTCTCGTTGACACTGAGATGACAGCTCGAAATGCTCAGGGAGAGAGACCCAGGATGGGGTGTGATGTGAGCACTAATGCTCAGAGATCATCAGCATCAAACAGAACTCCAGAACCACAGACTTCAATGGAACTAGTTTTACAACTATGGGCCCAGAAGAAAGCTTCAATTCCCAGACTAGATGGTTCTTTATATGATGTGATGTCAGAAACGTGCTTTCTTTCCCTCATTTCCTCTACTCCCTCCCCACCACTCTGCAATCCTTCTGTTAAAGTCAGTAGATCCTTACAAAATTATAAATATCCTTGGACAGGTATCAGATCAGCTATGACTGAAGCTGGGGGCGTAACTCAGTGGTAGAGCGCTTGTATTGTATGTGCCAAGCCCTGTGTTCAATCCCCAGCACTGAAGGAAAAACAAAATGCAGGATGTCAGCTATGACCTAAATGTGATTAATTTATTGTATACAATTCCTGCTAGCTCACAAATATTCCCTGCAGAGAGGGACACATATTAGGTGACTGTAGGAATAAGGAAGGAAAGGATTCTGTTACCAACTCTCCCTCAGAGAGACAAGTTCAGAAGAATTCTAAAAGAGGAGACCAAGAATGAGGGGACTTGGGAGAGGGGTGTCTGGAAACAAAGAAAGTATACAGTTCTCATTACTTCTCATCAATCCTCATTAGTTATAAATCTTGTATTTACTAATTTACTTACTCTATAAAATTTTTTGTAACTCCCAAAATAAAGGCTCTTGGTGTTTTTGAGGTGATTCATGGAATCACCTGACACACATGTTCCTAGCTGAGGTTGAACATGACACACATGTTCCTAGCTGAGGTTGAACAAGGCGACACTCTGCCTTCTCTCAGCTTTTCTGCCACAAAATATCCTTTCCATAACACTTTACCATGTGTTTTGTTTTGTTTTGCAGTTCTGTGCTTTTGTTGGTGATTTCTCTGATTAAAATGACCTTCAGGCATAGCACTGAAGTGTTGGCTAGTGTCCCTAAGCATAAGAAGGCCATGATGTGCCCTAGAGAGAAAATATATGTGTGAGATAAATCTCATTCAGGCATATGTTACAATGCTGTTGGTCATAAATTCACATCAACAAATCAACAGCATATCTTAAATATGATGTATGTAAGCAGGAATACTCATAAAACACGGTTGATCAATGGATAAAAATATGAGCAGAGGCTCATGGGACCTAACCCTGTATTTCCCCTAGGAGAGGCAGTTCAATATTTGCTAATTCAGTTTTCACAGTGATTCAATAGAACACAACTACCATGAGTAATGAGAATTGACTGCAATTTGAAATTTTGGGGGAGAACATATGGCAAGTGGTAACGATCTCTAGAGATAAAATAAATGACAAATGTATTTGTATCTTTCTGTTATTTACATGAGAAAAGGTTAAGTGGAGCCTCGAATTGGCAATCTATAAAGTTTATCAAAATCTGGAATACCTTGGAATAGATCAATGCCTCATAAAGATTCTAAAATTTCTCTTGCACTTCCCCCAAGGAATTATTAGTATTATTTGAGGTTGTAGAGGGACAGCATTCCTTTATTTTATTTCTTTATTTTTATGTGGTGCTGAGGATCAAACCCAGAGCCGCACACATACCAGCAAGTGCTTGGCCACTGAGCTACAGCCCTACCCCCCAAGGAATTTTTCCTTCCCTGAGAGGACAACCTCATTTACAGAATCACCTTTGCACTATTCACTGCATAGAGTCAGCAAAACAAAAGGGCCAAGAAACCACCACCTAAAAAGATTTAACTCATTTTACCTTAATCCTCTCCCATAATATTTATAATTTTATTTATATGATAGGTTAATTTTCCTGAAATGCAGTTTCTAAATAACTATAGGAATAGTCTTTCACCAGTGAACATTATTTCTAACACACCCCCTGGATAATTAAGATATTCTCCATTCCTAATTTAGATAGAGATTTGCAGAGCTGTTCTCTGAGAACACTTGCTCATGCTAATTTACCACTTCTGAAGTATGGATTCCCAAGAGTCCCTGGGAGTTCAGATTAATCTTAATTTACTTGCATATTAGTCATAGTATTTGCATTGAAGTAACTTTCTATTCTAGACTTAATAGCTTCAGAAGCTAACAAACTAGATGTGATGGTTAATCTTGATCGTCAGCTTGTTTGGGTTGAGAGACATCTAGGGAATTAGTAAAGAACATTTCTGGGTGTGTCTTTGAGAATGTTTCCAGAGACGGGGGACTGCAAACTGATGGGGGAAACCTGCCCTGAATGTGATGATCCAATAGATGTGGGGGCCCAGATGGAACAAAAGAAGAGCAGAAAAAGGAGGAAGCCCTCCAGTACGAGCAAGCAGACCCAGCTGTTGCTGCTGCCGTTGCCAGTGGACGTCAGACTTCAGTTTCTTCAGCTTTTGAATGTGGACTCACACCAGCCACCTTTCAGGGAGCTTCCAGGCCTTCAGTTAGACTGGGGCTGCATCTTTGGTTCTCTGTTCTCAGGCTTCCAGCTTAGACTGAGCCGCTACTGGTTTCTTTGGCTCTCCAGCCTGCATGGTGGAGCTATTTTTTAAAATTTTTGTTTGTTTTTAGCAGTGCTGGGGAACAAATCCAGGGCCTCACACATGTCAGGCAAGTGCTCTACCACTGAGTCTCATCCCCAGCCCTGCATTGTGGGACTGTTCAGCCTCTGATGGTATAAACCATATATATATATATATATACACACACACATATATATATATGGATTTATTACACACAGGTATGTATTATCTTTGTTCTGCTTTTCTAGAGAACCCTAATATACTAGGTAAGAAGAAGCCTCAGCTAATTGATAAAGTTTGTTAGTGAAAGTTCATAAGTGAGCCTGGTGCAGTGGCACATGCCTGTAATCCCATTGGCTCCAGAGACTGAGGCAGGAGGATTGGAAGTTCAAAGTCAACCTCAGCAAAAGAGAGATGTTAAGCAATTCAGTGAGACCCTCTAATAAATAAAGCAATTCAGTGAGACCCTCTAATAAATTTTGTCTCTAAATAAAATACAAAATAGGGCTGGGGATGTGGCTCAGTGGTCGAGTGCCCCTGAGTTCAATCCCTGGTTCCAAAAAGAAAAAAAGGAAAAGAAAGTTCATAAGCGGCTCTATGAAAACTGGGCATGGAAGGAGGTCAGGTCAAGTGGTGCTTGTTAGACAGCCCAGTCCAGCCTCCTGGGGAGGGCTGCAGGGAGGGATGCTGAAGAAATAAGGTGCTTGCCTCACACACAATGGAGGGATAAGCAGGCCTGAACCAGGAGTGGAGACTTAACAGCCTTGAGTAGAATATGTTGACCAGGTATGAACCTCAGGACAGAAGAGGCAGGCTGAGGCTGCCAGGGAAGTGACCTCCAAAGACCTTGCTCCTGAGAGGAACAGGGCTGTACCCTGGATGAACCCTGTGATCCTGTGTGTAGTCCACAGAATTAATTCTTCATAGCATTTGATAAGATTGGCTTAAGAGGAGGCTGTTGTGGTTGGAGTAGGGGTGGGTCATGCGCTAAAATTGGCAGATGAAGGGAAAGAGAAGTGAAAAAGAGGAGTAGGCAGCAGAGACAGGAACCAACTGCTCCGTTCTTAGGAAAATCTGTGTGATTGACTTGGCTAGAGAGTTTAGACACAGCTACCCAGGAACTGAAGCCCAAGAAATGGGTTCATCCTCCTTTTTAGGTTCTCTAAGGGGAAAGATTAGCTTCGTAAAAGCCCATAGTTCAAATAGAAATACCCACCCAAAGAAATGGGATTGTAATGTACAAAGAGGGAAGTGAGACATTTGTGCTGCTGGTATTTGTGATGCAGATATTTTAACATTTTCTCCACTTCACAGGATCAGAGAAGAACTTATTCAGTATAAATTCTCAAGCGTTACATTTAAACTCAATCCAGGGCACAATGGATTTTAAACTAAATTTTCTCTCTGCAGAAAAAAATTCCCAAGAAGGAAACACAGGGAGAGGAGCCTCATCACTCCTTTCTGTCAGTCTCTTTAATCCTCCATAAGCAGTTTGCTGTATTAATCAGAACTAATTTTAATAAATTCCTGTTTGCAGACTTCTTTATAATTGAGAATGCTTGCTGGGTGAGGTGGTGCATGCCTGTAATCTCAGCAGCTCCGGAGGCTGAGGCAGGAGGATTGTGAGTTCAAAGCCAGCCTCAGCAACTGAGTGAGGCCCTAAGCAACTAAGGAGACCCTGTCTGTAAATAAAATACAAGAAAAGGACTGGGGATGTGACTTAGTGATTAGATACCCCTGGGTTCAATCCCTAGTACCAAAAAAAAAAAAAAAATTGAGAAAGCTTGTCAACTTTTTCTATCCCTTAATTAATGTAGTGAGCTGGGGATATAGCTCAGTTGGTAGAGTGGCTTGCCTCACATGCACAAGGCCCTGGGTTCAATCTCCAGCACCACAAAACAAAAACCAAACAAAAGTATGCAGTGGGTAATGAACTATTTTGTCTTTTAAGTAGAAAAAGATGTAAAATGTTTGAAAACATGAAAGGTTTATCCAAATGTTTATGCAAAGACTAAAGCAAAGTATTTGGTTTGCTTATGGCAGTTCAAAGGAACATTTTGTGACCTTTGTGCTTTATCTAACATGATCTTCTGCTTCTGATCATGGAAGTTTAACGGATGTGAATTATAACGAAAGCCTTTGGTTAGTACAACACTTGAGAATGTAACTTCAGGTCAAGTGACACAATTATCTGACCTATACAAAGCCCTTAGGGTGGCGGAGGCCTGGGAAAGCCTTAGTCCTCAACTTTTTGAGTCAAGTATGCAGTCAAGTGTGCAGTGCACAGTTTCCTGCCCCATGCCTTCTCTTTCTCCACTTTCAAAACCCCTCTGTCCTTTACTCCTTTGATTTTGGTGTTTATCATCTCACCCTTTTCACTATTTGGTCAACTATCAGATGAAGTGTGGAAGCTGGAGGTTAAAGGATTTAGAATCATGTGGTTGGAGAATGAAGGTGGAGGATGTTAGAGTGAACTCAAGGTGAATGATCAGAAAAAATAGCAGATCTTTCTCAAATCTCACCTCCATCTAGGACATAATTTAAAATGTTCAGTCCCAGGAATTCAGAACCTGACTGGGTCACCTTGCAAGCATAGATTCTTAAAGGGGCATTTCTGATGGCTCAGGTTTGAATCTTATTATTTTGACACAAAGCAGAGGAAAGCATTGATTCCAGGTTAATTCTCACTTTTTAAAATTTGTTTTTCCTTTTATGAAATAGGAGGGACACAGGAAGAAACATGGCATTAAATCTGGGTCTGGCCAGGCGTGGTGGCATATACCTGTAATCCCAGTGACTCTGGAGGCCAAGGCAGGAGGATTGTGAGTTCAAAGCCAGCTTCAGCAAAAGTGAGGTGCTGAGCAACTCAGTGAGACCCTGTCTCTAAATAAAATATGAAATAAAGTTGGGGATGTGGCTCAGTGGTCGAGTGTCCCTGAATTCAATCCCCAGTACCCCTGACCCCAAAATTTGAGTCTGAACACCCTTTCTATATTAACAAGAAATGCCAGGTGTGATGGTGCACACCTATAATCCCAGAGGCTCTGGAGGTTGAGGCAGGAGGATCGAAGTTCAAAACCAGTCTCAGCAACTTAATGAGGCCCTAAGCAACTCAATGAGACCCTGTCTCTAAATAAAATATAAAATGGACTGGGGATGTGGCTCAGTTGGTTAAGTGCCCCTGGGTTCAATCCCCAGTAACAAACAAACAAACAAAAAACCAAGTAGTATTCTACTGAATCCAGTAAATTCTTTTTGCTCAGGAGAACTAAAGGGACTCTCACAGTTACTGTGCAACTCTGTCCCAGCAGCAACTCTGTCTATAAACCCCTGGTCTGGGTTTATATTTATTATATCACCAGTCCTGACAACACACTGGAAGAGAGTTGCTGCTGTCCTCAGTTCAGTGAATAACAAGTTCTGAGAGGTGGGTGAATTACAAAGTCCTACAGCTAATAAAGTAGTCATTCAGGAACTTATGTCCAACTTTCTCCAAACTGAAAGCTGATTTTTTCTCTTATTTGTTTCCATTCATTTAGTTGACAACTGTTTATTGAGCTTCTGCCAAGTACCAGGCACTGTGCTAGAGTGGAGAATGCAAGGATGAATAGACATACAGTCACTGCTCCGCAGTACGAAAGGAGATGGTCAGATGCAGTGTATTAAGTGTTAGGGAAGAATACCACGACAGCATATAGGAGAGGCACCTGGCTGAGTCTTTGGGGTTTGGAAGCATCAAACCAGAGAAAGTGTATCTACAGGGGTTTGAAAACAGTGCTTCTCAGATGTTATTGTAAATATGAATTGCCCTGGGATCTTGCTAAAAAGTAGATTCCGATTTTCTAGGTGAATCTGCAGCACTAATGGGTTGCTAGGGAAGGCTGATGCTACTGGTCCATCCATGGGTCACACATTTTAGAAGTAAGACTATCAAGGGAAGGTAAGGGATAGCCAGATGAAGAAGTATGTTGGTGAGAACTTTCCCAGGAAAGATGCCAAATGTGCAAAAATCTGGATAGAAAAATAGAAAGATCCACTTCAGGCACAGCTGTGGGTCCATTGAGCCTACATTGTAGAGCATGGAGTGGTGAAGGGGCCTGAGATGGCACTAGAGGTGAGACTGAAAAGTGCTTCAGAGGTGCTTGATCCAGACCTGGTAGGACTGGATAAGGAGCTGTTTCTAATCCTGAGATACTAAATGTTTTCAGATGATGAGTTTCTTTATCAGATTTGCACTTTCTAAAAACACACTCACTAGAGAGTGGAAATTGCATTGGAGCAGTGCTTTTTATCCTTGTCTGCATGCTGGGATCACCTGGAGAACCTTAAGAAGTGAGAATACTCAGCTCCTACACCAGGCAATTAGAAGAAGATCTCTAAGGTAGTGGTTCTCAAAGTCTCATCCCTGGACCAGCAACATCACCTGAGAAATTGCTAGAAATGCAAATTCCCAGGCCCCTTCCCAGACTTACTGAATCAGGAACTCTGGGAGTGGGCACTGCAGCCTGAGGTTTAACAAGCCTGTAGGCAACTCAGTTGCAGAAGCATTGCATTAGAGAGAGGAAAAAAAGCAGAGAAACTTCTTTATTAATTAGGAAACAGAGATGATGCTGTCACAGACCCCACCTCAAGTTTCACTGAGCTTACTGATCAAGGGACAACGTCACCCTGACCAAGTCCAGGCAGTGTCTCCAAGTGGGACAGTTAGGATACTGATTAGTCATGGGGCAGTTTCAGAGTGAGAGCTAATAAGTGATATTTGGGCAGGGATTGGTCCAATTTAAAAATGAGGTAAATATCTGTTATGGATTGAATTGTCATCTTCCTACCACCCCTATGCTGGCCAAATTCACATGTTGAAGTCATAATTCCCCACTTTGATTGTATTTGGAGATGGGAGGCCTTTGGGAGATAATTAGGTTCAGATGAGGTCATGAGGGTGGGGTCCTTGTGATGGAAATAATGCCCTTATAAGGAGAGACACTGGAGAGTGGGTTCTTCTCCACAGGAAGACACAGCTGGGAGGTAGCCATCTACAAGCCAGAAACAGGCCATGTTGGCACCTTGATCTTGGACTCCCAGCCTCCAGAACTGTGAGAAAATGGATTTGTTTTGTGAAATTGGGTCCTGCCATGTGATTGGGGCCTTGAACTTTCAGTCCTCCCGAGCAGCTGGGATTACAGGTCTACGCCACTGTACCCAGCTAATTTCTGTTGTTTAAGTCATCCAGTCTGTGGTATTTTGTTGCAGCAGCCTGAGCTGAGATAGCTGTTCTGGAGCAGTAAGTGACCTTGTGGTTAATTCCCTGTGGAGTTAACTTTTAAAATAGTCTGTGGTCTTATCTGGGAACATGTGGGTCTGAGGAGCAGTTCTAACAAATAAGATAGACTGTGTTCCAAGCTATCACTTTTGGAATTGTGACTTATTTTTGTGTATTAAACCAAGACAGTGATATGAGTAATTGAAATTCAAAAGCTATAACAGGGTTGTCAGATAAAATACAGAATGCTCAGCTAAATTTCAGATAACAGCAACATTTCAGTACAATATATTCCAAATAGTGCATGGAATATACTAAAAAAAAGTATTCATTGTGTATCTGGAATTCAGCTTGAACTGGGTGTTCTCTTATTTTCTTTGCTGAACTGGCAACTCTAACCTGTAAAGAACTGACATAAATAGATGCATGCTTCTTGAATGGACAGTGTGGTTGATCAGATGGAGGGAGGGGGAGGGGGAGGGGGAGGGAGAGAGAAACTGAATTATGATATCTTCCAGGTCCCTGGTTTAGAAAATTGGGCAAATCCTGGTACCCATCAGGAAAATAAGGAGAAACTGGAAAGGAAGGACAAAGTTGAGGTTGAGGTGTTTCTGTAACATAGAAAATGTTGGATGTATAGTTCAGGAGCTAAGAAGAGAGATCTGGATGGAATTGGATTTGAAAATCCTTAGTAACTTGGTGGTAGCCAAGCTGAAGTAGTAAATGAAGTCACAGACGGTAGAGTAGGAAGGCAGCCTAGGATGAAGCCTGAAGGAATTCCAACATTTGGAATGGCAGAGAGTTAAAGAAAAACCAGGAGTGAGATTATCTCAGAAGCTGAGGGAGGAAGATTCCAGGAAGAAAGAAGGTGGTCTAAAGTGACAAATGTTTGAAAGAAATAAATGCTAGAAGTCATTGGTGACCTTAATGAGAAGCATTTCCATGGAAAGGTGTGAGACAGGAAGTAAATCTGAGGAGAGGATGTGAAAGCAGGAAGCTTGGGAGTGTGGCAAACCCAATTGTAAAGAGGAAGATAATGGGGCCCACTGGCGATTGGTGTTTTGTTTCATTGGTACTGGGTATTGACCCCAGGAGCTCTACCACTGAGCTACATCCCTAGTCCTCTTTATTTTCAGACAGGGTCTTACTAAATTGCCCAAGCTGGCCTCCAATTTGTGATCATCCTTCCTTGGGTTAACTGGGATTATGGGTGTGCACTACTTCACCCAGCAGATGATGGTTTTTAAATTAAATAGAGTAGGTTTAAGTGCCCAAGGGAAGGAGGTAGAAAGAGGGGGATGTTGAAGACACAGGAGTGAGAAGAGCTGGTGAACTGAAGCTCTCCAAAGAGGCCACATTTGTATTTGATCGATTTCAGATAGTTTGAATTTCACTGATTGGGGCCTTGAGGCACCTGGAGAGATCACGTGTTGTAGATAAGACGCCTAATTGCATTGGGCTGTTTTAGGCTCCCTTTGAGTCATGCATCATCAGCCTCTGTTTGACCTACTATTTTCATAACACTGGATACATGTATGCTAAGCTTAATGGAATATGATGGCACTTGAATCCTGTAGGAAATTTCCCTGCTTTATTGAAAACAATTTCTGAGCTGGGTGCAGTGGCAAACGCCTGTAATCTCAGTGGCTTGGGAGACTGAGGCAGGAGGATCACAAGTTCAAAGCCAGCCTCAGAAACTTAACGAGGCCCTAAGCAACTTAGCAAGAACTTGTCTCAAAAAAAAAAAATTATATATATATATATATATATATATATATATATATATATATATATATAAAGGGCTGTTGATGTGGCTCAGTGGTTAAGTGCCCCTGGATTCAATCCCTGAGACCCCCCCGCCCAACAACAACAACAACAAATCTTGTGGAAGATTTCTCCAACTTTTTGTAGTTCACTTGATGATCCTGCCTACTCTTTTGGACAATAAAAGTTTTTGTAATCTCTTCACAGGACAACCATGACCTTGGGGAACCACATCCTTCAGGAGCTCATGTTGTTAGCTTGAGTTCATGTTCTTGGTGTGTGGTGGTTCTGTTGGCTTAAATACGCCATTTTTAATTTCTTCAAAGTAGAATTATTTTCCAGTGTCAGGCTGGGATACCAGAGGTGGTATAGGGAGATCAGATGCAGAGTCCAGGTGAAGGGTCTTTGGATAAGAGGAGCCTCTCCTGCATTGACAGGAGGAGCTGGGAGGATGGTAGTACATGCAGGTGAACTGGTCAGTTTGGTAGAAGGAAATCGAGTCACAGCAGAAGCTCTGTGAATTCATTCTCTCCCCTAAAGACTTCTTTCCTTTGTGACCTGTTCACACATGCCAGTTGTACTTACAGTATTTAAGAATGTAAATGGAAGGATAAGAGTTTAAAATGAAATTGTTTTCATGAAAGTCAAACTTTGAGAAACTTTTATAAAGTGTGTTGTTATTTTTTTTTTTTTTTTTTCTGTTCAAAGTAGGTATGGTCAAAACAACTGTAAAATTTTGGACTAAAAGAACCCCAAACCAAATATTGCATAGGATTTTACACTCATATTTCTTCACAAATCTAAATCAGACAGCACAAAGGAAAAATCATAATTTTTTTCAGAACATGCATTTATGGAAACTCTGAGTCCTTGGCCCTAACTCATATTAATAAATGGATGCACATTTAAGTTTGAAGTTAAATGCTTAAGTTACACACATATCACTTTTCTGTGTTTCCCTGTCTTACTAAACATTCTCAGTAGTGTAGTTCAGATCACAGCAATTTGTATCTGCTTTATATTCATGGTGAACAAGTTAAAATGATATGCAAGGTAATTTTTTGAAAGGTCAAGTGGTAACAGTTTGAAGAGTGTGAGAGAAGTCTGAAATAGCTGAAAATGGGGAATGGGGAAGAAAAGCTTTATTAACATATCAATTGAACATATTACTGGGATTCAGTGTGATATATCCAATGCTCAGTGATCAAATCCAACCACCCTTCTTCCAACCCAGCCCCACCCACTGCCCTAGCACCCTTCCCAGTCATTAGTAACACTATTCTAACTTCAGGTTGACTTTGTTTGTTTCCCCATGAGATGGAACATGCTTATTTTGCTTAAAATAATGTCTGGTTTATTTTGCTTAAAATAATGGTCATCCATTTTACTGCAAATGGCAGAATTTCATTCACATTATCTTCATACAATTATCTGGCAATGGGCACCTACACTGATTCCATGTCATGGTTATTGTGAATAGTGCTGCAATAAACATGGGCATGCAGGTATCTCTTTTAGATGCTGACTTCATTTCCTTTGGGTATGTGCCTGGGAGTGGGATAGTAGGATCATATGGTAGTTGTAGCTCTACTGTTTTAAGGAACATCTATCCTATTTTCTATGGTGGCTGTACTAATTTACCTTCCCACCAACAGTGCATATGACTTCCTTTTTCTGTACACAATCATCAGCATGTTATTTTATTGTGGTTTTGGTGATAGCCCTCTTTACTGGGGTGAGATAGAATCTCATTACAGTTTGGATTTGTATTTCCCAGATGGCTAATGATATTGAGCATTGTTTCATATGTCTATTAGCCATTTGCATTTCTTTTGAGAATATCTATTCACATCATTTGTTGAATTTTTAATCAGACAACTATTTGAGTTTTTGTCTTCTAGATATTAACTGTCAGATGAATAGCTGGCAAATATTTCCACCCACTGTAGGTTGTGTCTTCATTCTATCATTTCCTGTGCTGTCCAGAAGCTTTTTAGTTCGATGTAATCCCATTTATCAATTTTTGCTTTTGTTTCCTGTGCTTTTGAGGCTCTATCCAGAAAATCATTGCCTGTGAAAAGATTTGAAGTGTTTTCATTATGTTTTCTACAAATGGTTTGAGTTTCAGTTCTTAGGTTCTTTGATTTACTTTCAGTTCATTTTTGCATAGGGTAAGAGATAGGGGTCAAGTTTCTATCTTCTGTGTGTGGATATAGTTTTTCTACTACCACTTTTTTCCCTTCAGACACATTGTATTATAATCTTGATAGAGTCAATAAAGTTGAACTTGCACTTGTGCTCAGTTAAAACATATTATAATATAAAATCACTGATCCTCTGACACAAAGGAGGCAATCACCATTTAATAAACATACCTGATTTGTTTTGTATAAAAGGGTTAAGTTTACAACTAAACTTTTATAAAAAGTTTAGCATGAATAAGTACATCATTACACTTTCGATGGAAGAATATACATCTGCCACTACATAAGAAAACTACAGTTTACAGATTCCCCATATATATGAAATGTGTATATGCATATATATGAAATGTATGTGAGTATATATGTACATATACATATATACATATATATACATATATAATATATAAATGTATATGGTGGGAATACAATATAAAGAAAAACTTCCAACTGCAGAAAGGGCATTTAAGTCTTTTTCATAAATAACAAATATCACAGTCCAGGTCAGAGAAGACCTGAGAAAAGGATCAGTCTTAGTTTTCCTTTCATTTGTTTTTCTTTTTGCAAAGGTTCATACAATTTGTCATCCTCCTGGTAGGATGATTGGAAAATAAGTTCAGTGCCTTAAAAGATCCTGTGGATTTGCTCTTGTGGGGAAAAAAGTCACGAGCACCATTTATTCAGCAAGAATGCTTGGTTTGTTGACATGAACTCAGAAGCCTGCAAGAAGGGGGTGCTGATGTTCACATTTAGGGTGGTCAGCAGCATCCTGGACACCTGATTCTGCCTGGATATCATGGGAGTGCAAATCCAGAGCAATGTCCAAGATGGAGCTGACAATGTGCTGCAGGATTTCCATCTTGCTTACCTTGTTCTGGCAGGGTGGGGCTGCTGGGCACCAGCTTCTTGAACTGGGGTGGTAGTGGTTCATGTTATACAGCAGGCTTATCAGCTCATCCACTGGGGTTTTGCTCCCAGAAATGCCCAGGCTGTGGTCTGACAGACTGCTTTTCCTATCAGACCTCACTGAAGACTTTCATGCTGACCAAGGTGGAAAGAGACCAAGAGGGAGTGGGCTTCCTGGGAGCTCAGGCTGCCACTGCCACTCTTAGACTTAGCTGCACTTGGCACCAGGCTCAGCTCAGAATCCCAATACTACTTATTGAAGAGGCTGTTTCTTCTTCAATGTATGTTGTTGGCACCGTCGAGGACAAGTTGGCTGTAAATGCATAGATTTATCTCCATTTCCATATTCTGGTCCATTGATCCATGTGTCTGTTTTCATGCGAAGGCCATGGTCTTTTGGTTACTATGACTGCAGTATGTCTCAACATCAGGTATTGCGATGCCTCCCACTTGACTCTTTTTGCCCAAGATTGCATTTGATATTCAGGTTTTTTTTTTAATTCCATATGAATTTTAGGGTCATTTTTCTACTTTTCTGAAGAATGTTATGGGTGTGTTGATGGGAATTGCACTGAATCTGTAGATCACTTTGAATAGTATGGCCATTCTAACAATATTCTTCCAATCCATCCATGAACATGAGAGATCTTTAGACTTTTTCATGTTTTCTTCAGTTTTTTTCATCTGTTTTGTAAATTTCATTGTAGAAATTTTCCATTTTTGTTCCCAAATATTTATTTACTGGCTGTTGTGCATGAGATTTTTTAATTTCTTTGTCAGCAAATTTGTTATTTGTATATGGAAAATTTACTGGGTTTTTTTTGCATGTTAATTTTTGTATCTTTCTACTTTAGTAAATTCACTTATCAGTTCTAATAGTTTTTCATAATAGTTTTTCAGTGGATTTTTTTTGGGGGGGGTACTGGGGATTGAACTCAGGGGCACTTGACCACTGAGCCATATCCCCAACTCTATTTTGTATTTTATTTAGAGACAGGGTCTCACTGAGTTGCTTAGTGCCTTGCTTTCATTGAGGCTGGCTTTGAACTCATGGTTGGTCCTCCTGGCTCAGCCTCCTGAGCCACTGGGATTACAGGCATGCTTGATGATGGTCATTCTGATAATATTTCATAGAGGTTCTTTCTGGTCATGCCTATTTGGGATTCTAAATGTCTCCAATACCTGAATGTCCATTTCATTTTCTGTAAGTGGGAAATTCTCTATTTTATTAAGTTTTCTATGCCATTAGCCTGTGTTACTACTGTTTTAAAACCTGTGAGTTTCAAGTTCAGTCCATAAATTTTGCATATTCTGTTCATAATTTCTTACATTTTTTTCTTTATTACTGTTCTTGTTCAATCACCCTGTCTTCAAGTCCTAATACTTCTTCTGCTTGGTCTGTTTCATTGACAAGACTTTCAACTGAGAGTTTTTCATTTGATTTGTTGAGGTTTCATTTCCAAGTTCTTTTTCAGAATCTCTTCTTTGAAATACTCTTCCATATCCTGCATTGTCTTCCCTAATTCATTCAGTGGTTTGTCTCTTCTTTAAATTCATAAGTTATTTAATGATCAATTTAAAAAAAATATATCACCTAGCTTTTTATTCGCTTCAATATGTGTATATTCAGTTATTGGGTAGTTGTGAATTTTTGGTTGTCTTGTTTTCTCATATTTCTTATACAGAAATTCATGCATCTGTTGTAACAGATATCTTTCACTATTATTTGAGGATCTTTTTAGTGAATAGCTTTCTCTTTATGTGCCCTGGAATACTAGTATCTCAGCATCAAAGCATCTACCTATTGTATCCAAAGTGCTGGGTTTGATCCCCAGCACCACTTTGAGAAGTGAGAATAAGTGGATATAGCTCAGTTGGTAGAGTACTTGACTCATAAGCACAAGGCCCTGGGTTCAATCCCCAGCATCACAAAAAAACAAAACAAAATAAATAACCACCAGTAACAGCAACAACTTGAGAGCAAAGCAGGTATCAAGTAAGTTTTATAATATGAAAAAAAATCTCTACAACTCCATAAACAGAAGGGGAAGTATTATCAAATGGGCTAGAAAAGTTAAGCATTAATGAAAATTAACATGCAATACAAGAAAGTGAGAGAGGAAGAAGATAGGGAAGAAGAAATAAAAACAGGAAGGAAAAAAGGGAAGAATAAAATAAAGGAAAAATCCAATTAAAGAATTAAAAAACTACAAAAACGAAGTGTGTAGAAACAAATAATGATGGGAAACATCAAAACACCATAAAATACAACAGAAGGGAAAACAGCAGCAACAACAAAAAGACTTAATGTTCTTCCTTACTGAGTTATTGAAGAGGGAGATTCTTCTTTCTGGACTTCTAATTTTGGAATCTGCCAGGCATGTGGGGCTTGGGGGATGAAACTGTGGTGCAGTGTGTTCCTTCTCAGCTGGAGACCACACAGACCACAACAGGGCGGCCTGTAGGCTGAGCTGCTGGCCAGTACTCAGGGACAGGTGTCTGCTGTAGGATTAGATTCATACCCAGCACCTCTGCTTTCTGTACCCAGGGATGGGGGATGGCTCTGGTAGGAGCTGCCTGCCAATCCTTGCCCAGGACCCTGTGGACTGAACCAGAGTGTGCGCTCCAGGTCCTAAAACCCTTGGTCAATGAGCTTGGGGACATGGAAAGTGTTCAAGCTGCATCAGTGAATGAATCTTCCAAATGCCTCAGAATGTGGAAGAGGTGTCGGGGACCAGGGGAATCGGCACTGGGGCGGCAACTGCAGGCACTAACTTTCCTCCAGTGCCAGTTGTGGCACTGCAAGCCCCTTCATGAATCCACACGTAGATGGCCTTACTCCCTGTTATGAAGTTCAAACCGCCAGTTTTAAATGGAAGTACACTCTGCTTCCCTCCACCTGGCAGAATGGTCAGACATGCTTCTTGCCACCCAAAGTTCTCAGAAGATCTGTGCCAGTTATTCTCCTGGACCCAGACTTCCTCTCAGGGTGAGTGACTCCAGACCAGTGAAGAAAAGTGGTCTGGAGTGGTCGAAGGGGTTTCTGGTCTTCCTCACACAAGCCTAGACAATAGGACCCTTAAGATGGCTCCCAGTCATGGCAGCATCTGAACCCACGGGGAAGTTCTGCACTGGCTAGCTATGCAGAATCCAGCTTTCCCATCTGCTCAGACTTCACATTTGCCTGATAGCAGAGCCTGCATTCCTAGAGAATGCTGGGATTCTTTTTTAGCCCACAGAATGGGAGCTTCCTCTCCCTCACTGAGCTGCCACACATTTGGTGCTTCCATACTGTTTCTCTTATGATTTCCCTTATTCTAAAAATCAATCTTTCTGAATTTCCCCCAGTCACCGGCTCTTAAGTTTCATGCCAGCTCTTCCCTATGTCCCTTACCTCCTCATGCAGCTGCACACGTCAGTTTGATTCAGTCTTATGGAGCTGCCAATAAATGCTAAGTGCTTCTCATCTACCATCTTTTCTCCTCTCCTTCATTCCTGAGGAATTCAGCAATCTTGGTTGGCAGTTATTTTCCTTGAGTACTTGGAATATGTCATTCTCTTCCCTCCAGCCTGTAGCATTTCTTCTGAGACACCTGCTGTTAATGTAATAGGTTATCTCTTAAAGATGTCTTGGCACTTTTGCAGATTTTTAAAATTCTTTCTGTGCTTTTGACAGTTTGACTTTAATGTCATGGTGGGAGGTCTTTTCTGATCATGTCTACTTGGGGCTCTAAAAGCCTCTTGTATATGGATGTGTGTGTCTTTCCCCAGATAAGAAAGTTGTCTGCTGTTATTTCATTGAACAGGATTTCTCCCCCCGCCCCCATGTTTTTATTGGTTGCATATACTGATGGGATTTCTTGTACACATTAGTACATGCACACGACATAATTTGGCCAAAATCACTCCCCGGCACTCGCCCCTTTCTCCCCACCTCCCACCCCTTGGTGCTTTTCTTCCACTGATCTCCCTTTGGGGGAGTGCCGGGGAGTGATTTCTTTTCCTTTTTCCTCTGTAGCTTTCATATGCCAGAACACATGACGTTCTGAGTTTGACTTATTTCACTTAATTTTTAAAATTAAATTAAATTAAATTTTTTTTGCATTTTCCTGCAAATGACATAATTTCTTTTTCTTTATGGCTGAATGAAATTTCATTGTGTATATATACCATATTTTCTTCATTCATCCTTTGATGAACACCTAGGCCGGCTCCATAGTTTGGCTATTGTGAATTGTGCTACTATAAACATGGGTATTCATGTACCACTGCAACAAGATAACTTTAATTCTTCAGGGTAAATACTGAGGAGTGACATAGCTGGGTCATCTGGTGGTTCCATGCCTAGTCTTTTGAGGAACTTCCATACTGATTTCTGTAGGGGTTGCACTAATTTATAGTTCCATCAAGAGTGTAAAAGTGTTCCTTATTCTCCACATCTGCTCCAGCATTTCTTATTTGTATTCTTTTTTGTTTTTTAAATTGTTCTTTTTAGATATATGACAACAGATTGTATTTTGACATATTATGCATATATAGAGTATAACTTCCCATTCTTGTGGTTGTATAGGATGTGGAGTTACATTGGTCATGCATTCATATATGAACATAGGAAAGTTATGTCTGATTCATTCTACTGTCTTTGCTATTCCTGTCCCCCTTCCCTTTCCTTCATTCCCCTTTGTCTAATCCATTGAACAGAAGTTCATTTTTCCCTTCCCCACTCATTGTGTGCTAGCATTTTCATTTCAAAGAGAACATTTGGCTTCTGTTTTTTGAGGATTGGCTTGTTTCACTTGGCATAATAATCTCCAGTTCCATTCATTTACTGGCAAATGCCATAATTTTATTTTTCTTTATGATTGAGTAATATTCCATTGCATAAATATATAACCCATTTTCTTTATCCATTCATCTGTTGAAGGGCATCTAGGTTGGTTCCATAGCTTTGCTATTGTGGATTGAGCTGCTTTAAACATTGATGTGGCCATATTGCTATAGTATGCTGATTTTAAGTCCTTTGTGTATAAACCAAGGAGTAGGATAGCTGGGTCAAATGGTGGGTCCATTCCAAATTTTCTGAGTAATCTCCATACTGCTTTCCAGAGTGGTTGCACCAATTTGCAGGCTCACCAGCAATGTATGAGTGTACCTTTTCCTCCACATCCTCACCAACATTTATTGTGATTTGTATTCTTGATAATTGTCATTCGACTAGAGTGAGATGAAATCTCAGTGTAGTGTTAATTTGCATTTCTCCAGTTGTTAGAGATGTTGAATATTTTTTTCATATGTTTGTTGACTGACTGTATTTCTTCTGTGAAATGCTGTTCATTTCCTTTGCCCATTTATTGATTGGGTTATTTATTTATTGATTTATGGTATTAAGTTTTTTGAGTTCTTTGTATATCCTGGAGATAAATGCTCTATCTGAGGTGCCGGTGACAATAATTTTTCCCATTCTGTAGGCTCTCTGCTCATGTTCTTGATTTTGTCCTTTGCTGTAAAGCTTTTTCATTTGATGCCATTCCATTTACTGAATCATGATTTTACTTCCTGCACTTTGGGAGTCTTCTGAGGGAATTTGATTCCTAAGCTGACATGATAGAGATTTGGGCCTAAATTTTCTTCTAGTAGGCACAGGGTTTCTAGTCTAATGCCTAGGTCCTTGATCCACTTTGAGTTTTGTGCAGGACGAAAGATAGGGGTTTAATTTCATTTTGGTACATATGGATTTCCAGTTTTCCCAGCACCATTTTTTTCCCCTGTATTTTTGCCTTTATTTATTTATTTATTATTTTTATATTTACAGACTTCATTTTGATTCATTGGACACATATGGGGTACAAATTTTTATTTCTATGGTTGGGCATGAGGTACATTCATATCATTATTATTAATCATACATGTACATAGGGTAATGATGCCTGTCTCATTCCACCATTTTTCATTCCCCCCACCCTTCCCCCTCTCATTTCCTTCTACATAATCTAAAGTTCCTCCATTCTTCTCTAACCTCCCCACCCCCCAACCAGATTTTATATCATCATCCACTTATCAGGGAAAACATTTTACCTTTGTTTTTTTGGGATTGACTTATTTCACTTAGCATGATAATCTCCAATTCCATCCATTTGTCTGCAAATGCCATAATATTATTATTCTTTATGGTTGAGTAGTATTCCATTGTGTATGTGTATGTGTATTTTATATCACAGCTTCTTTATCCATTCATCTGTTGAAGGAAATCTAGGTTGGTTCCACAGTCTAGCTATTGTGAATTGAGCTACTATAAACATTGATGTGGCTGTGTTACTGTAGTATGCTAATTTTAAATCCTTTGGGTATAAACCAAGGAGTGGGATAACTGGGTCAAAAGGTGGGTCCATTCCAAGTTTTCTGAGGAATCTCTACACTGCTTTCCAGAGTGGCTGAATCAATTTGCAACTCCACCAGCAATGTAAAAGTGTGCCTTTTTCCCCACAGCCATGCCAACATCTATTATTGCTTGTGTTCTTGACAATAGCCATTCTAATTGGAGTAAGATGAAATCTTAGAGTTGTTTTAATTTGCATTTCTCTAATTAGTAGAGATGTTGAACACCTTTTCATATATTTATTGATTGCCTTTTCATCATCTTCTGTAAAGTGTCTGTCCAGATCCTTGGCCCATTTATTGATTGGGTTCTTTGTATTTTTTGTGTAACATTTTGTAAGTTCTTTATAAATTTTGGAGATTAGTGCTGTATCTGAAGTGTGTGTGGTAAAGATTATTCCCACTCTGTAGACTCTCTTTTCACATTATTGATGGTATCCTTTGCTGAGAAAAATCCTTTTTAGTTTGAGTCCATCCCGTTTATTGACTCTTGCTTTGATTTCGTGTGCTTTGGAAGTCTTGTTAAGGAAGTCTGATCCTAATCCAACATGATGAAGATTCAGGCCTACTTTGTCTTCTATTTGATGCAGGGTTTCTGGTCTGATTCCTAACTCCTTGATCCATTTTGAGTTGAGTTTTGTGCAGGGTGTGAGAGAGAGAGGTTTAATTTCATTTTATTACATATGGATTTCCAGTTTTCCCAGCACCATTTGCTGAACATACTATCTTTTCTCCATTGAATGTTTTTGGCTCCCTTGTCTTGTATGAGGTAACTGTATTTTTGTGGGTTTGTCTCTGTGCTTCTATCCTGTACCATTGGTCTGCCTGTCTATTTTGGTGCCAGTACCATGCTGTTTTTGTTATTATTGCTCTGTAGTACAGTTTAAGGTCTGGTATTGTGATACCTCCTGCTTCACTCTTTCTGCTCAGGATTGTTTTGGCTATTTAGGTCTCCTATTCTTCCAAATGAAGTTCATGATTGCCTTCTCTATTTCTATGAGGAATGTCATTGGAATTTTAATTGGAATTGCATTGAATCTGTATAGTGCCTTTGGTAGAATGGCCACTTTGACAATATTAATTCTGCCTACCCAAGAACATGGGAAATTTGTTGAAGAGTTTCTTTTCTCCAATGTTTGTTTATGATGCCTTTATCTAGTATGAGATAACTATATTTATATGGGTATTTCTCTGTCTTCTATTCTGTTCCATTGGTCATCTTGTCTGTTTTTGTGCCAATACCATGCTGTTTTTGTTCTTATAGCTCTGTAGTATAATTTAATGCATGGTATTTTGATGCCTCCTACTTCACTTTTCTTGCTAAGGATTGCTTTGGCTATTCTAGGCCTCTTATATTTCCAAATAAATTTCATGACTGCTTTTTCTAGTTCTATGAAGAACATCATTGGAATTTTAATAGGAATTGCATTAAACCTGTGTAATGCTTTTGTTAGTATGGCCATTTTGATAACATTAATTCTATTTATTCAAGAATATGGGAGATCTTCCTATCTTCTAGGTCTTCAATTTCTTTTAGCATCCTTTAGTTTTCATTGTAGATGTCTTTCACCTCTTTTGTTATTGATTCCCAAGTATTTTATTTATTTTTTGAGGCTATTGTGAATGGGATAGTTTTCCTGATTTCTCTTTCAGCTGATTCATCACTGGTATACAGGAAAACAATTTATGAATGTTAATTTTATATCCTGCTACTTTGAGGAATTCATTTGAGTCCTAGAAGATTTCTGGAGTTTTTTTTTTTTTTTTGGCTCTTCTAAATACAGAATCCTGTCATTGGCAAGTAGGGATAGTTTGAGCTCTTTTCCTATTTGTATCCCTTTAATTTCTTTTGTCTACTTATTCTGGCTAGGTTTTAAAGGACTATGTTGAGTAGAAGTGGTGAAAGAGGGCATCCCTGTCTTGTTACAGTTTTTAGAGGGAATGCTGTCAATTTTTCTGCATTTAGAATGATGTTGGCCATGGGCTTAGCATACATAACTTCAACAATGTTGAGCTATTTTCTTACTATCCCTAGTTTTTCTAGTGTTTTAAGCATAAATGAATGCTGAATTTTGTCAAATGCTTTTCTGCATCTATTGAGATAATCATGTGATTCTTGTCTTTAAGTCTATTGATGTTATGAATTACGTTTATTGATTTCCATATGTTGAACCAACTTTACATCCCTGGGATGAACCCCACTTGATCCTCATACACTATGTTTTTATATAGAATTTGCCAGTGTTTTATTAAGAATTTTTATATCTATGTTCATCAGGCATATTGGTGTGACGTTTTCTTTCCTTGATATCTTTGGTTTTGGTATCAGGGTGATAACTAGCTTCATAGAATGCGTTTGGAAGGGTTGGCTTCTTTTCTATTTCATGGAATAATTTGAGGAATATTGATGTAAGTTCTTCTTTGAAGGCCTGGTAGAACTAGGCTGAGAATCTATCTGGTCCTGGGCTTTTCTATGTTAGTAGGCTTTTGGTGGTGTCTTCACCATCAAAATTGATCTGTTTAAATTTTCTATGTTCTCCTGATTCAATTTGATATCATATGGCTATAAAAATTTGTTGATGTCTTCATGATTTTCTATTTTATTGGAGTATAGATTTTCAAAGTAGTTTCTGATTATCATCTGTATTTTAGTAGTGTCCATAGTAATTTCCTTTTTCATCACGAATTGTAGCAATTTGGGTTTCTCTTTCTCTTCTTTAGCTTTGCTAAGGGTTAATCAATTTTATTTTTTCAAAGAATCAACTTTTTAAAAAAAATTTTGTTTCAATTTCATTGATTTCATTTCCTGATTTTATTTCCTGTCTTCTGCTTTTGGTGTTTGAGATGTAAAGTTAGGTTACTTATTTGGTGACTTTCTATTCTTTTAATGAACAAACTGTATGAAATGAACTTTTCTCTTGGTACTGCCTTCATAGCATCCTAGAGATTTTGATATGTTGTGTTGCTATTCTCATTTACCTCTAAGTATTTTTTCATTTCATTCCTGATTTGTTTAGCTATCCATTCGTCATTCAATAGTATATTATTTAGTCTCCAGGTGTTAGAGTAGCTTCTATTTTGTATTTTATCATTGATTTCTAATTTCATTGCATTATGAGCTGATAAAATGCAAGTTATTCTACTTTTTTTTTTTTTGCATTTGCTAAGAGTTGCTTTGTGGCCTAAGATATGGTCCATTTTAGAGAAGGATCCATGTGCTTCTAAGAAGAGTGTAATTAGTCATTAATGGATGAAATATTCTGTATATGTCTTTTAAGTCTAAATTATAAATTGTATTCTTTACTTCTGTAACTTCTTTATTTCATTTCTGTTTGGAAGATCTGTTGAGTGATGAGAGAGGCGTGTTAAAGTCACCCAGTATTATTGTGTTATGATCTGTTTGATTCTTGAGATTGTGAAGGGTTTGTTTGATGTACGTAGATGCTCCATTGTTTGGGGCATATATATTTGATTGTTATATCTTGTTGATGTATAATTCCCTTAAGCAGGATGAAATGGCCTTCTTTGTCCCTTCTAATTAACTTTGGCTTGAAGTCTACTTTACCTGATATAAGGATAGAAAACCCTGCTTGTTTACGAGATCCATGTGAATAAGTTTTTTTCCCATCATTTTACCTTCACTCTGTGGATGTCTCTGCCTATGAAGTGAGTCTCATGGAGACAGCATATTGTTGGGTTTTGTTTTTTAAATCAATCTGTCAATCTGTCTTTTGACTGAGTTTAGGCCATTTACATTCAATGTTATTGAGAAATTATTTTTATTCCTTGTCATTTTGATTTCTGATTTTTAATTTGAATTAGTTTCTCCTTTCACTATTCTGTGGTCATCATGACCAGTGTGGTACAACTTTAAAAAATAAATTATTTATTATTATTTATTATTATTTATTTATTTAAAATAAATTTATTTAAAATTATTTATTATTTGTCCTTGAAAAAAAGAAAAAGGGAGCATAGGAAACCTATTCAAAACTTTATATAATTCTTTGTATTTATGAGATCATAATGGAATAAAATTAGAAATCAACATGATAAAACTCCACAAAAACTACATAATGACATGAAGATTGAATGATACTCCTGAATAATGAATGGGTGCATAAAAATCAAGGGAAAAATTTAAAAATTCTTAGACTCAAATAGAGGTACAACACACCAGAACCTCTGGGACACTATGATCATGATGACCAGTGTGCACATGATAATGACTTTTCTGTTGGGTATTAACATTGCAGTATTTTTGTATACTGACATGTTTCAGTAGGATCAAGAGCATTAGGAGAATAGAGATCTTAGATGAAAATGGACACTAATAACTCTGGTGTTCTAACCCATAGAATTAATTTAAACCCACTATGAATCAGTGACATAAGGTTATCTAGTTATAAAGAGCAAAAGGTCTCTGCCCAGGTGTGGGGCATACCTGTAATCCCAAGGGCTCGGGAGAGTAAGGGAGAAGGATTGTGACTTCAAAGCCAGCCTTAGCAAAAGCGAGGCCCTAAGCAACTCAGTGAGACCCTGTCTCTAAATAAAATACAAAATAGGGCTGGGGATGTGGCTCAGTTGACCAAGTTCAATCTCCAGTACCCCCCCCAAAAAAAAAAGAAAAAAAAGAAAAAAAAGAACAAAAGTTCTCTTAGAAGTGGGCAGCACAAACATCCTTTTTGGACTTTGATCTTCAGTTTTTATAATGTAAGCTATGTTCACCCTGCTAAAGCACGATCATACAAAGATACCTCAGATATTTTCCATGCTACCATTGCACAAGTTTAGTGATTTTACTTAGAAAAAAAATCAAACCACTATCAAATAAAGAGGCAATTGTGACTTTTAAATCATTTGAAAAACACAGTGCTGCTTTGTTTAATATAGACTTGAATGCTATAATTATAACTTCCAAACTTCTGCAATAAAATTTATACATATTTATATATGGGTTTTGTTTATAAGAACTGGTTTTCTATGCTCTTAATCTTCATCTCCTCACCGTCTGGATATTCCAGTGAGGCAGATCTTCGGTCACTTAAAAGTGTCCCAAATATCTTGATTGCTACCGTCATTTTTTTTCCCATGGGATATTTCAAAAGGCCTGTCTCCAAGCTGAGACATCCTCATGCTTGATCTGTTGTTAAGACTTTCCACTGGGTTCATGACTCACTGAGCTCTTCATATCCAAGATCCGTTTAGTTCTTTTAAAAAATCTCTTTGCTGAATTTCTCATTTCTATCCTGATTGTTTCCCTAATTTCCTTTAACTGGTTCTCTGCATTCTCTGATGTCATTGAATTTTCAAAGTTTATTTTTCTTATTCTTTATCAGGCACCTCATCTATTTCGATTTCTTTGCCATCTGTGACTAGAGTTATCTTTAGGAGATGTCATATAACCTTTTTTTCATATTTCTTGTATTCCAACATTGAGCCCTGTGCCTCTCCTAGATCAAATGATCCATAACTCCTTGGTAAGCAGCTTTCTCCCGAAACTGTGTCTTGGGGCATCAATTTGTTATGCAATGGTGGCTTTTGTTTCCAGCTGGCACCATACTGTAACCCCCCTGTAGGTTCTTGAACTATGATTAGTGGATTCAGGCACAGTATGTACTGTGTCAGGGTCGGAAATCCAACATATCTGTGGGCTCTGCAAGACCCGGGACACTTTAACAGTTCAGGTGGGTGTGGTGTAGATGTCGGTGTGGGCACACACTATGTGCCCTCTACAATGAGAATAATACCTCTCAGAAGCTGGGGCTTTCTTACCTGTTGAAGTTTTCTGTTACCTGTTCTGTTCTCTGGCACTGGCTGCACCAGTGGCTGTGAGGGTCCTCCCAACAAGTGTAGCAGGCCCAGGTGCTTGCTGGGGAGAGGTGGTGGCAGGAACCACCACAACTCCTCTGTGGCTCTTGCATGCCACAGTGTGTGATCAGACAAGGTGTGGGAGTTGTGGGAAAACTGTGGGTGTGGTGAAGGGAGTTGTGGTATTCCTCTTGCTATTGTGAGAGTGTCCACCTAGGAGTGGGACATCTGGTCAACCCCTAGCAGTGCACACCTGAGAATAGGGTGATATTGAGGGCTTTTCTCCCACCAACTCTTTCAGCTGTAGAGTTGAGAGGTGAGTGAGAGCAAGACAGCTGGAGTCAAGGGAATATTCTTCTTGGTGACCCCATGGCTGTGGGTGTCCAGTGGTGGGGCGATGGCTTGGGTTCTTCCTCCACCTCCTTTAGCCAAGTTGCCCTATAGTGCTCGACAGGGCATGTAGACAGCCGATTACCAGGACTGGAACAATCTTTCATGGGGGAAGGATTAGTTTTTCCCGCCCCATTTAGCAAAGAGAGGAAAAATCCCTCTAGAACCGTTTTCAATCTTGGAGTTGGGATTTGTGCACATGTGCATGCCCACATGCCCCAAAGGACATCAGCAATGTCTTCAGACATTTTCCGTTGTCACAACTGGGAGTTGCTACTGGCATCTAATGGGCAGAAGCCAGGGGTGCTGCTGAACATTCTACAGTGGGAAGGACAGACTCCCCCAAAGAATTATCCAACCCCAAATGCCCATAATGCTAAGGTTAAAAAAAAAAAAAAAAAAAAAACTGTTCTAGAGAATGTGCTATTTTAGCCTGAAAACTGAAACGTCCTCCCACGTGGAAACATTACCCAGGAGTTTAAAAACATGCTTGGCTGGAGTCCTGGTCTCTCAGCATGGTTTGCAACACTATCAAAGTGAGTACAAAGGTTACAAGAAGGCAGGAGCCCCTGGAAGGCAGTGTCTGACTAGAGCCTTCAAGCCTCCCACCATGGCCGGGTGCCAGGTGCCACCTCTATACAGCAAGCAGCCTCCTACAGAGGCCCCCTCAGCCACTGCATCTGCCTCATGGCATAGGACACCCTTAGAGCAAAGATGCCCTCTTCTCTGACTTGGAGGCAGCACTGTTACTTAAAATGCTCTTTTTCTACTTATGTAAGTTTGGATTGTTCCATAACTGGGGATGGCTACATAATTTTCTCCTTAAGCTGTCACAGATAATGTTAGTCAACTTTGTAGCTATATTCTTTTCTGTTATGTTTTTCTTGTTACTTATAGAGCAATTATCTAAGTCTAGGGATAAAAGAAGGGATCTTTTTTTAGTTGGTTCGTTTTCTGAAAATGCTAGCAAATTTTCTTTGTGTTCTAAAAATACACAGGCAATTTGTGTACTCTAATTTGCTATAGGAGGGGCACCGACTGCTCATTAGTTGTTACATTTGGAAAGATGTCTCTGTATTCGGCCCCTCAAATGTGGGAGAATTCTATCCCTCAGTTCATGAAGAGTGAGAGGCCTCAACAATTCTAGGTAAGATGGACCAAACTAACACCAGACACAAACTAGAACAGGCATGGGTTTCTAAGACTTGGTATGCAACAGAAATCACCCATTAAAACCAAACTGCTGGAGCCTGTACTGAATCAAACTTTTTATTCAGTAGGCCTGGGGTGGCACCTCCCAAATAGTATTTTTGACAGGTGATGCTGATGTTGTGGTCTTAGAGCTAGGTTTAGTTCTCTAAATTTTGAGGGGAGGTGGGGGATGGGATCTTACTATGTTGCCCCACTAGTCTCAAAACCCTTAACTCAAGTGATCCTCCTGTTTCAGCCTCCTGAGTTCTGGGATTACAGGCAGATACCACTGGATAGAGCTTAGATTTGGTTTGTTTAATAGGTATTCTTATGAACACATCTGAGATTAGAAAATACTAAGCTTTAAATGTTTTTCAACCTTGCTTATTCAGAGCAACTGTTATAACATTTTTAAAAATTTTGAGTTATAGATAGAATGCCTTTGTTTATTTTTCTGTGGTGCTGAGGATTGAACCCAGTGCCTCACACATGCTAGGCACGTGCTCTGCCACTGAGCTACAGCCCCAGCCCTGGTATGATTTTTTTTTTTTAATTTATTTTATATGAGCTCTTGAAAAAGGCCAATTGACTAATAAATGCTCATCACAACTGTATCGAAACGTACAGAAGTCTAGAATTTAAAAACCAGACTCTAGGTTGTGGGTCTGAGGAGTCACAAAATCTCACTTGTTTAAAATACCAGGTATATACCCTATCAATGATATCATCCCTTTTATGGTTAGTTATTCAATCTTTTAAATCTTTTTTGTTTACAAAAAAAATTATGGTAGTATTAGAATTTTTTTCTCCCCACTTTTTAAAATTTTTGTTCCTGATGGAAGGTATGTCCTAGTGTCCTTGTTTTTTAAACTTTAAAAGTTAAAAATTTTTGTGGAGACCAAATTTCTACAAAATAGATGTAAAGTTGGCTAACATTTTTCAGGAAAAGGAAACGTATAAATGATCTTCCTATGGGAAATATCACAACCTGTTTCAACACTATTTTGTACAAATCAGCCGGGCATGGTGGCGCACGCCTGTAATCCAAGAGACTTGGGAGGCTGAGTCAGGAGGATCATGAGTTCAAAGCCAGCCTCAGCAACTTAGCGAGGCCCTAAGCAACTCAGCGAGACCCTGTCTCTAAATAAAATACAAAATAGGGCTGGGGATGTGGCTCAGTGGCCAAGTGTCCCTGAGTTCAGTCCCTGGTTCCAAAAAAAATAAAAATAAATAAAAATAATAACTATTTTGTACAAATCAAATTCCATAGTACTTTAATAGGAATAATGAGACAAAGAGTTTAAAGATCAAGTCATTATTTAGAGAATGATGAATTAATCAGTAAAATTTCTATGGGATTTTTCAGTGAGTTTGATAAGCTTATAATCATTACAAATCTGCTAGCTATGCATCCATTTTTGGTGCGGCATGCTTGGGGAACTGTTTTATTTATTTATTTTTATTTATTTTTTTATTTTTATGAATTCTGACATTTTAATTTCTTTTTAATATAAGTCACTTTTTTCAAGCCAAGAAACAGAATCATCCTAAGGATGTGGTCCTCCAGGGATCCAGGCCAGGTCTTGAGATCTTCAGTAGAATGACACTATAGTACCTGGTATTAGCAATAGTGTTATACACTCTAAATAGCAACCACTTATCTTCATTTTTCATTAGGGAACAGCCAAAAATCCAGTCAAAGGCATGATATATAGAACATCTTGATCTACAAAGGATAGAATGACCCAAATAAAATGCAGGCCAACCTATTGGGAAATAAGATCAGAGCTGGCCAAGGATTGGTTATTAGAGACAGTGCTTATACTCTGAAAACTTACTCTGTGGCTTTAAAAATTCCTGGTTCCTGTCACTAACAAAAAAAGTAAAAAAATATTATAGATGGATCCACATTAATATGTGATTGTATGGAGGAACTGTTTTAAATAACATGCGTTAGGAAGTGTTTGAGGACAGGATAACAAATAACAAATAAATGCTATTTCACCTTACTTGTTTCTGAAAGGCTTCCTGGAGCTCTGTATTGAATGGTTCTGAAACACATTTTGGTTCAACAGGAAAAAGACACTTCATTAGCCTTGTCTGCCAGGGATGTGGTGGGCTGTGGCACAAAAGCTGTGTGCAAACTATCCCTCCCCTAGATAGCTAGGCCATAGTTCTTGGTTTTCTCTCTCATTTCTTCTTACATAGTTGTGCATATTAGCCTCTCCTATTTACTATGCTGAACTAAGCAATGATGTGTGAATACAATTTCCATATTCTGTATTTCAAGAAACTTCCTAAGGTTTTCAAATTTTATTTTACTATGTTCTTAAAAAGTTCTAAATGTATTTTTCCCAAATAAATGAAGCATGCACTTCTGTGACACAAATGGATATGAAAAGCATGGACAACAAGGCTAGGGATGTCGCTCAGGGGTAGGGCAGGTGCCTACCACACATGAGGTACTGGATTCAATCCCAAGCAATGGAGGGGGAAAAAAAACCCAAAAGGACAAATGAGACTTTGAAATGTCTGCACATCAAAGAAAACCATCAAGAGAGTGAAAAGATACTACATTGGAAGAATATTTGCAAATCATGAATCTGTTAAGGTGTTAATATCCAGGATATATAAATAACTGCTAAAACTAAACAAAAACCCCCCAAACAATGTATTATGTTCAAGACTTGAATAGACATTTTTTCAAAGAAGATATACAAATGGCCAAGAAGCATATGAAGAGTCTCAATATCACTAATCATCAGAGAAATGCTAATCAAAGCCACAATGAATTATCACCTCAAACTCATTAGGATAGCTACTGTTAAAAAAAAAAAAAGTAGTAATGAGTTCGTAAGAATGTAGAAAAATTGGGGGCTGGGGATATAGCTCAGTTGGTAGGGTGCCTGCCTGTCAAGCACAAGGCCCTGAGTTCAATACCCAGCACCACAAAAAAAAAAAAAGTAGAAAAATTGGAACCCTATGTGTTGATCAGGATATAAAATGGTAAAACTGCTATGGAAAACAGTATGGAGATTCCTCAAAGTTAAAACAGAATTATTATTCCAGACATCCCACTTCTGAAGGGGTGAAAAGCAGGATCCTGAAGAGAGATTTGCACACCAACCTCCATTGCAGCAGTATTCACAACAGCCAGAGCAGAAGTAATCCAAATATTCATCAGCGGGTAACTGAAGAAAGAAAATGTGTGTATGTATGTATATGTGTGTGTATATACACAGTGGAATATTATTTAGCCTCAAAAAGGGGGAAGTCCTATCACATTGCACATCATGGATGAATCTTGATATTACGTTCATTGATGAAGTCAGGGGAAAGTGGGGAGTGGGTGCAATATGAAAAAGATCTAGAGCTCTCTTGCACACAATGTGAATCCAATTAACACTACCAAACTCTACATGTAATGATTAAGACAGTAAATTTTGTTTTTTACAATTTGAAAACACTTTAAAGAAATTGCTATGTATTTAGGCAAGGGGATTGGGGAAAAGGTAGAAAGACCCTGAGTAACTCAATAACTCAAACTGTTTGTTAAAATACCCATTTAATTTCTTTGGTCTGTCTAATTGCTCTGGCTAGAGTTTAATTGCCATCCCATGATGATCCATTTCCTTTTTAGCACTCAGCTGTGTTTCCTTAGGTTCATATCTGAAGAGTAAATTCTTTCCAGCAGTGTTTCCTCAACTCTTGGGAAGACAGAATTCCAGTTCTGTCAGCTCATTCTATTCTTTTCAGAGTAGAAAGTTGGAAATATTAGTTTTTATAATTCAACTCCTTCAAACTTTATCTCCAGGTTAAATAAATCAGAATTACTATAATAATTTATCCATTTTGAAGCAGCTTTAGTTGTAATTTTAAAGAATTTCTTGACAATATTCATGCCAATTTCTTTCTTTGTGATCATTAAAATATTATGAAAATGTACTTTCCCTCTTGTTTTTAACTTAATTATAATTCTAATTTTAAAAAGCAACAGGAGCTACATAGGAGTTATTTCAAGGAATTCAATAGTTACCCTAATTCACCAGTTATTATTTCACAGTTATGCATTTTTATCTTAAAATGTGATGTCTGACTAGTTTTCTTAAGCAATTTTAAACCTCTGATATAAGCTTATCACAGGAAAGGCAAATTTTCTGAATTTTTATTTTGGATTATTTCTTCATCTTCTTGAGGAGAATGCCATCATTTGAAGATACTCTTCCATCCAAAAAACTAGGAATTTTCTTTAGTTTTTCTATTTCTTGTTGCCACTTAGTTTCTCTTATGATCTTATTTTTGCTAAAATTTTAGAGCAGTATATATTCCTCTCCATGGGCATTTGAAAAACTGTAAATCTCTAGTTAAATGACAATTATTCTTATTTTTACAATTCTAAAGAGATGATTATTGGTAATAAAAATTATTGGAATGAAAAAAAAAAAAATACCCATTTAATAGCACCAATCTGGGCTGCTTGGGTCTAGGCTCTGACTCAGAAGCAGGGCAAATTATTAACTCTGAGCTTCAGTTTCTTCATGTATAAAACGGGGACAATGCTAGCATTCATCTTCGGGGTTGAGACTTGACATATGTAAAAGGCTTAGGAACTGGTGCCTGCCATAGACAAAATGTAGTAAGGGATAGATTTTGTTCTCACTCCCTCGGAGTTTCAACAACTCAAAAAGAATATAAACTTGGACCAGGAACATTGTGCCAAGTATAACCACATTGGAATTAGACTCATGTATCCAAGAGGTGTTCAGAAGAATGCTAAACACACTCAATCATTCCTGAGGTACTTGTTTCACAGGTAATTCACTGATTGAAGCAATATGGGTGTTTGTGTGTATAATTTATAATAGCATATTTCATTTTTAATATGTTCTTCTGCAGGGCACAGTGGCACATGCCTGTAATCCCAGCAACTCAGGAGGAAATTCTGAAGTCAGAAAAGCTAATATCCTTTTTTAAATTTTCAGATGTTGATAGACCTTTATTTTATTCTTTTTATTTATAAGTGGTGCTGAGAATTGAACCCAGTGCCTCACACATGCTAGGCAAGTACTCTACCATGGAGTCACAACTCCAGCCCTGCTATCCTTCTTTATCTTAATAATGTAACCTAAATAAAAATATAGAGATTTTATATTTTAAAAAGCTTTTCAGAAAATAAGAAAAAGTGATATACTATCATATAATGGGAATTTCAGTGTCAAATTCTATTGCATTTAATAATCTAAATGGTCTGGTACTGGTAAAAGGGTAGCCAGACTAATTCAACAGCCTAAAAGTCCCTCCTTTCCCCACCTGTGGCTATGACCACCTCTTTCCCAAACAGGTCTCAGAATATGTAAGAAGTCAGTCGATGGTAAAGATAACATTTCAAATCATTGGGAAAAGAAAGTACTATTTACTGAATGGTTGCAGAGCACAGGTAAAATACTAAGTAAAGAAAATAAACTTCTGTGTCTCATTAAAGACCAAAATAAATTTCAGCTAGATCCAAGTCTTTAGTATAAAACTATGAAACCTCATGACACTAAGAAGAAAGCTTAGGTGTGTACTGGATCTTGGGGTGAAAAAGGTTTTCTTCTTGAACCCGAGGCAAACAAAGAAATTAGGAAAGAAAATATTGACATTTAACCATGCAAAAATTAATCCGAAAAATATTGTGTACAGACTTTTTCTTTAGGGCAGGTGGCCAATTTTGATCTAGCAACTACACTTAGAGAAATTCATCCTAAACAGAATCAGAGGCACACAGCAAACACTGGTGCAGAAGGATGTTAACTGACATATTTCCCATGATAATGAAACTTTCCAGACATTCTAAATGTTCCATAATAAACATTTGAAATGGTTGGTACTCTGTTCCAAAATCATTGCTGGGCAAATTAAAAAGTGGCAATAAAAGCATAATTAGAAATGTAACTATAAATGTAATTGGCCAAAGAAAGTTGTGATTACTCAGGAAAACAAGAATGAGACCTCGGGTGGGGCTTTCTTCTTTTTTTTGTACTTTTATACCTTCAGATATAATCTGACCTTTAGCTAACGTATGTGCTACTTGCATATAAAAACAAAAACAGGCATAAAATTGTACAAACAGGATTCTATCTTTAAAAAAAGCATTAGTATACAAAGGCCTAGAAGAAGAAAACATCCAAGTGTTGAATATAGTTTTTCACTATGTGGAAAAATTAGAGGTGATTTTTGTAGTGTCTTAGCATCTTTTTGTATCTTGAGTTTTCAAAATGAACAGGAAGTTCTTTTATAATCAGGAAAAAAAATTACTGGTACTGGGAATTGAACCCAGGGGTATTCTACCATTGAGCTACAACCCAAGTCCTTTTTATTTTTTTGGTACCTGGGATTGAACTGAGGATGTTTAACCACTGAACCATATTCCCAGCCCTTTTTAAAATTTTGAGACAGGGCCTAAATTACTGTGGCTGACTTTGAACTTGTGTGATCCTCCTGCTTTAGCATTCCAAACTGCCTTTTTAAATTTTTTTTTATTTCGAGACAGAGTCTAAGTTGCCCAGGTTGGCCTTAAACTTGCAATCCTCCTGTCTCAGCCTCCTGAGTTGCTGGAATTACAGGCATGTGCCACTGTGCCCTGCATAAGAAAATATTAAAAATGAAATATGCTATTATACAGAGTATTCTTTCTAATCCTTAAACTTTCATTATTTTGTCATCATGTCCAATTTTTTATTTCCAAGAATGAATATTTCAGGTACTATAATTGAACCTTTCTTGACCTTTGTTAAACAGAATACCAACTCATTAATGACCAGTTGATTATGTGCTATTGGTTGAGATACCAATTTTAATGGAGGGGAAGCCTTTGGAGTTATTGCTGAGTCAACCAACTGAGATTTAAAGGTTCTATTCAGTTGTAAATTTACATCATGTAGGCTTCTCATCTTAGTGAAGGCTTTTAAACATCAAATTATGTGAATGTGCAAAAGATTTCCTCCTGTTACAGAACTACTGTGAGTATAGTGAATATACTCTGAAGGTCAGACCAGAGCTGGGGTTGCCCAAGAAACAGTAAACCCAAGCCCAGAAACACATAGCCGGTGAGAATTTAGGACAGCTCTTTATTGGCCCTCTCAATACAACTGCCTTAGGCAATGGACAGGCCTTCACAGTGACTGGATAGGAAACCAAAAGGATGGCCAAGGTGGAAAAAGTGTTTCACAACTTGCTACTCCTAGAAAATAAAACAACCCAAACCAAAAATATACAAGGCTCACACACCAACACCCACAATTCTAGCAAGTCGGCTGTCATGAGTCACAAGCTTTCCGTGGGCCCTTCTGCATACGTTCTATTCCATTCCTTTCTGGCCGTAGGCTGTCCAGCTGTTGGCTATTTCTGACTTTTTCTTCAAGGATGACTTTGAAGCTCATTTTAATTTATCTAGTCAGAATTTAAATGTTCTAAAGGGAGCCGAGATAAGAAGTGGGCTCTGCCTCCATTCTGAGACTCTGCTCCCCACCCCCACTTCCTTAGGAAGAGCCCAAGAATGAGAGGTCTGTGGGCATCCATTTATTGTGAACAGCAGAATCAGTGGTTCTGAAGTGTGGTTCTTGGGCCGGAAGCACCAGCACCACCTGGCTACTTACTGGTAATGCTTACTGAGTCACACCTCAGACCACCGGAATCAGACACTGGGGGTGGGACCGTAACCTGTTTAACAAGCTCCAGGTGATTCTCATGCAATTCAAGTTGCAGAACCACAGGTCTGGAAGAACAAGGGGGAACAAATATGGTAGGTCTTGGAGACTGTACAAGCAGAGATGAAGCCTGCCCTCCCTGGGCTCTTAGCTCTTGCTCATTCCCTCTAAGTGACAAGGGCCCTGTCTATGGTTGATGCCTTCCATGATCTCCCCTGGAAGGCTGGTATCTTAGGAACAGGGACTAACAAGGCTGAGCACAGCACAGGATGAGTGAGGGCTTAAATTGGAACTAATGGTGTTTTTTGGCGTTCCCAGCACCCCCACCCCTCAAAGAGAGCCTTTAGATTTCCCTTTTAGCAAATCAAACTGCTTACCTCTTTGTGTAGTTCACATACACCTTCCCAAACACCGTCCCTTGATGGGGTTCTCTTATACTTTGCCATTAGTTATGTATCGCTATAATTTGGGTTGAACTTTTGGGGAGCTTAAATTACTCTACTATTACATATATGTGTATTCTTATACTAACTTAAAGATGGAGCTCCTATGAGATACTCATCCCCAACTTTACTGTCACATTGTACATCACTAGGAAATCAATGTCAACCAAGCTGATCCAGAGGCCCAAATTGATGGGCATTTTAAGTAAATTACTAAAAACTAGAGAAGCTCTCTTTCTACTGAGATTGCCAGTTATAAAATGCACACTGGGAGCTTCTAGTGTCATTATGGAGAGAGGGTCCACCAGAGGCTAAAACCAATTGGTGCAAAGAGAATCCAAGGGACAGAGCACTGACATGAGGCTGTGATATGAACTGGAAGAAACCTTTACTGGTTAATACACTGAGACTGAGGTTGTAGCAGTAAGGAAAGCCTGGTGGACATACCCCACATCTATGCAGTAACACTGTTCAGCATAACCTCCTGCTCAGGGGTTTGAGAACATGAGGTCTTTTCCCCACCTATATTTATACATTAGAAAGTAGCTAAGTGCCAGCACGGTGGTGTACGC
This sequence comes from Glaucomys volans, assembly GCA_020662805.1. NCBI lineage: Eukaryota > Metazoa > Chordata > Mammalia > Rodentia > Sciuridae > Glaucomys > Glaucomys volans. Next base: position 66,512 of record JAJEJO010046449.1, on the reverse strand, counting down.
CTGTCGCCCCAGCTACTCCGCAGGCCGAGGCACAGTGAGACCTTGCCTTGAAAAAGGGATGCAGGTTAGTGGTTGAGTGCCCTGGATTCGATCCCCAATCTGTGTCTGTCTCTTTCTCATAAACACACACAGTTAAGGACACACTTTTTGAAAAAGAAAATTAATGTTCATAGCTGCCCAATTCACAATAGCTAGATTGTGGAACCAACCTAGATGCCCTTCAATAGATGAATGGATAAAGAAACTGTGGTATATATATACAATGGAATATTACTCAGCCATAAAGAAGAATAAAATTATGGCATTTGTAGGTAAATGGATGATGTTGGAGAGTGTTATGCTAAGTGAGATTAGACAATCCCAAAAATCCAAGGGCCGAATGGTCTCTCTGATAAGTGAATGATGATGCACAATGTGGGGTGGAAGGGTGGCAAGAATGGAGGAAGGAGAGAGAGCATAGAGGGAAGGGAGAGGTAGGGTTGGGGTGGGGGGGTAATAATAACAGAATGTGTGACAGACATCATTGCCCTGTGTACATGTATGAATGCACAGATGGGGTGACTCTACTTTTCTGTACAACCAGAGAAACAATAGCTGTACTCCATTTGTGTTCAATGAATCAAAATTAAATTTAAAAAAATTAAAAAAAAGAAAATTTTTAAAAAAACTCCACAAACTAGTAATTGTTATAAAATATAATTTAACTTTACTTTTTATTATTTACCACAAAAATTTAAAAATATCAATATACAGACAAGAGCAAGTGAACTGGAAAGAGTTAAAAACTGTATAAAAGGCAAATCTATGCTTGAGAACATACAAGCACTCAGGTTCAGAAAGCCTCCTCCAGGTTGGATGGGTTTTCGAAGGCCAGTTCTCCTAGGCAGCACGACTGGGAAGCTCCCTACACCAAAGTTCTTATATGATATGAGGAGGCGCTCCCCAGACTTCCCTTGGAAAGCATTTCTCATCAACCAGCCCACACCAGAGAAGCTGACTCATCCTAGGCACAGAAATCATTAATGTCTCTCTCAGGCCCCATGGAGGGAGCTAGGGAAAATTGTAATTAAAACACAGCACTGTGAGAAAGGAAAAGTGGCACCTAGTGGCCACTTAGCAGTTTTTCTTTATGGCTTCTTGATCACTCCCTCGGCCCTGCCCTGCCATGGACACTGCTGGGAAAATCCGAGTCTCCAATTCCAGAGCCCGGCGATGACCTACCAGAGTGGCAGGCACATCTCTAAAGCAGGATCTGAAACAGACACCACCAAACATGGTCTGGTAACTAGGTGTGCGCTAGTTCACACCCTGGTACCCTGGGCTCCACAGAACCGGACTCAAGAACAGAAGCTAATTTACAGGAGAAAAAAGTAATATGGCCTTTTCCATGGTCACTGTAAGTACACACTTCCCTTCAATTTCATTATTTACTAAAACTCTCCACTCTGCATTTTCCTGTTTCCTGAAAGATTTTCAAATTCAGTGACAACCAGATGGTGTCAACCTGTAACTCAAGTTTTATTTGATGTCAGGCTACCATCATGTAGCAAAATATCCAATCAGCTTACTGATTAAAGCTTACTATTATCAAATTTTAAAATCTGGCCTATCACTAAAGGCTCACAGTTATTTGTATTTAATCACAGATCAAAAAAACAGGTTGATTGTTTTACAGTAGGCAAACACTACTGGTCTGAAAAAGATCAATAAATTTTCTTTCAAACAATATTTAGAGGTAAATATCATCCTTATGGTATAACCTTTGGTCTACTTTAATAATATCCACTTAATGAAATGATCTAGAGCAGCACTGTCCAAAAATAATGCGTGCCACATGTATAATTTATAAAAATTTCAGTAGCCACATTAAAGTAAAAAGATACAAGTAAAATTTTAATGTTTTGCTTAATTCAGTATATCCAAAATAACATTTGAATATGTAATCATCATAAAACTAATGTGCTATTTTACATTCTTTTTGTAATACTAAGTCCATGAAATCTGGTTTGTATTTGACGTTCACAACACCTCAGTTTGTACCAGCCACACTGCAAGTGTTCAATGCCACACATGGCAAGTGGCTACAGTAAAGGACAGTCTAGTTCCAGGTCTGCTCCAGCGCTCAAGTCCTGTGGCTTAGAATCAGTCACAGCTGGGTGTAAACTTAGAAAGCTAACTTTTTTTTTTTTTAAACAAGTGAGGAAACTGAGGCACAGTTTTAAATGGCTTGCTTGTGGTTACACAACCTCTGGCTGAACAGGGACTCTTCCCACTCTGCTGTGATGTTACAGGTAACTCTTGGTTAGGAAAAAAAATTATTCTTTGATATTTGCATGCAATTTATAGATGTATTATTTCTTGCCAAAATTCAAGATGTTAACTTACAGGAGAAAACAGTAATAGAATACTTCTAATTGAATGAATTTTGGAGACCATATTAAATTTGAGAGAACCACAGTGTAACACAAAGCATGGATGGGCTGGATTCTAGGTTCAGGCCAAGAGGATCTGCAGAAAAATTGTTTTTAGCCCACTCTATCTGCACAGAGCATTCAGAGGGCTATCTGCCTGCTGGACTATGGAAGAATCCCTCCTTTTGCAAAAAAACTGCCACTGTGCACGGCAGTAATGGCTGCATCCAGAAGTTCTGCCCCTCAAATCATGAGGGTTTGTGCCTCCTGTTTTTGAGGCCAAGCCATAGTGATGGCATAGCCTACCACCAGGGAACCTGCAATGTTGCAGTTCCCTAAAAGAAAAAGAAAAAGAAAAAAAGCTCCGTTGGTGGGCAGGCAGAGGGCCATGTGATCTTTCATGCTTCTTTCACCTTAGCTCCAGTACATTAATCCTCCCCCCTTGAAGGGTTTCTTCAGCTTCTTATAAACCTGGATGTCTCTCAAGGCCTCCAATGTCAGCCCAAGAAGGGTGCTGACCCCTGAGGTTGCTGGAACACACCATATGGGCTCAAGAGCACGATGTGCCAGTACATCCCTACCTGCACAGCCATTAACATTTCATACCTGAAGGAAACAGTTGCTTTTGGCGACTGCCTGTTGGTAAGTCTGTCATAACACATCTGATGAAAGTTCTCATTTATCACCTACAGCCTGTAGGAATACCATGAAGGTCAAAACCACACATTGCTTTGGTGAGAGGCTCAGAGGGAAATTGCTGGAAAGGTATAGCACCATATGGAGAAAAGTAGAATTGAATCTCCATTGGAGCCTAAGCGCTTCCCTCTTAGTTTCCAGCCCATCCTTTTTTCACGAGTAAAATACAAAAGAAAAGATATGGAAACACATTTGGTAAACTGTAAAAAGATCTTAAAACACAAGGTGTTTATAAAAGTATGATCCCCAAGAAGGTATAGACATAGGATTTTAAATAATCTTAGTTCTTATACTCAATTTGAGCTACTTCTGGATTAATTACTGTTTAGTGTTTTCCAAAATTTTAACTAGAAAATTGGTTTTAAAATGCATACTCATGGCCTCGATTTAAACAAAAAATGTACTTAACATTTACTTCATTACCTTTCCTTATAGGTATAACTTAATTACTAAACAATCTAGAGAGCTACAATTATTGCCTGAATCCACTAATCATTTAGCCAGTGAGACCATCGCTTTGCAAATGTGTATAAAGAAACTAGTTTATACACATTAAACACTTCAAAAATCTATGAAATTTTTTTTTTCCTCGTACTGGGGATTGAATCCAGGGGCACTCGACCTTGAATCAAATCCCCAACCCTATTTTGTATTTTATTTAGAGATAGGGTCTCACTGAGTTGCTTAGGGCCTCACTAAGTTGCTGAGGCTGGCTTTGAACTCGTGATCCTCTTGCCTCAGCCTCCCAAGTGCTGGGATTACAGGCGTGTGCCACTGCGCCTGGCAAAATCTATGAATTTAATGTATGACTTTATCCAGGACATTTAATCTGCCTGGACCTACATCTTCCTAATCATGTTTTCAACAGCAAATCTGTTCTATCAGTAATGAAAATCTTGAGTGCTTATATTAAGAGTCAATCTTGTTAATCAACAAGATCTAGGACTTAACATTCTTTTCTGTAAACAAAGTTGAAACTCTTTTTTGGCTTTTTCTGTTTTAAATAAGAATTCATCTCACTTAAAACTCAGCTGAAAGGGTTTGACTGAGCATAAATATCTTGTTCTTGCCAAATTCTACAAAGACTGATTATAGTATTCATCATGATGACTGTAAGTTGCACTGTCCCTTTAAGTGTATAAGCACTCACTGTTTCCTTAGAATGAATGCTTTATCTTCAATTAAGGAAATGCTCAAGAAATGGAAGTGTTCCAAATTACACAAACCTGCATCACAAGTCTGCGGTAAATAAATCTTAGACACAGGAAAATGTCAATGTTAAATTTTCCAAACTGAAAAACACAAAGAAAAAATAAAGTCAAAACAATAGGTATGTGGTGGTATTGGTCAGAAATATTTTAGTTAAAAATATGGCAGCGAGTGGGTTTTAAGCTATTTCATGGCATAGGGGGGGCTATAATAGTTCTCTTTGGAGGAAAACATATTTTCCCACATCCCTGTTGACAGTAAGGTGCAAATCTATAAAAACTGGTAGACCATCAATAAAACATGAAACCAGTATCCATACAGTACTGAAGAGTAGACAGTGTTTTGTAAATGAAATGCTTGAATACATTTCTCATTTTTGGAGATAAAAGTCAAATGCTACAGTGTCCACTGGATGTCACTGAAGTCCCCAGGGTCTCCTAGGCCCCCCTCTGCTTCTAAGTAATTCATGAAAGCAGCCATGGCTGTGTCCTCGTTGTCACACAGGGCGTCGAAATCCAGCTGTGCACTGTCGCCTATTGAATTAAAATGCAGGCTTCTGTAAGTAAAGGTTACCTAAGTTACACATTTCACAAACTTGGAGGTTGAATCAAAAAAGGCAAAGTGGGGGGGGGGGGTAAGGGGAAGAATAGAAGTGCAGATTAGACAATGAAGAACGGAAGGAAAGGAGAGGGATAAATAAAGGAAAGACAGTGGGATGAATCTGACATAATTTTCCCATGTACAAATATGAAAATGACAGTGAATCCCGCCACTAGGAACATCCATAAGACTGGAAGTAGAGGAAGGTGTATTCCACGCTTGCATAATTATATAAAAATGGATTCTGCTGTTACACATTACTAAAGAGAACTGATAAATTAAAATTATGAAATACAAAAATAAAGGCAAAGTAAGGCAGGGATACCACGCAGTGTACTTTTAGAATGGGAAGCATATGTCTAGAACTGCCAAAATTTGATATATTTTTAGATAGGTTACCTATTTTTATAACAATCTAATATTAGATAGATTGCATTTAATTCATCCAATCTACAGAGGCTTTCTAATAGAAGATGGTAGTGCTGAAGGGCACAGACTCGAATTCTTGAAGTTAGGGCCTTTGGGTGTATGTGTGGCGAGCCTGGGAGGACAAATTTAACTTTAATCTGCCTTGAGAAAAACTTCTATTTGTTTAATGCTAAAACAAAAGTGTGATCTTCCAAAAAATCTGAAATTTTCTTACAGGTGGGTAACCAGATTTCTAATTGAAAAAATACATGAAGAACCATGGAAAGGCCATTCAAATTAGAGATAGGAAGATGTTCTAGAAATCAAGGGTTAAAACACAGGTAAAGATTAACTGGGCTCTGCATATCTTTCAAAGTACCATAGAATTTAAGATGATTTCTGTGTGGTTCTCAGTGTGAAGCTGAATCAAATCCCTTGATTCTCTTTAACAAAGGCTTTCTAGACAGTAACATCAGTTATAGGGGTATGAAGTTCTTTCATTTTATTAAAATGAAGGTCCACATCTTATACTTCTTTTTGTGATATGTATCCTTTAAAAAAAAATTCTTGAATGGATATTTTTCCCCCACATAGAAATACCTTAGTTTTATTTAAACTGCGCGTGTTCAGCAACATCTATAATTGACTGAATTAACAACTAAATTCTTCATGGTGGGTTCTCTAAGTCACATGCCTCTTAAAATCAAGAGTATGATTATTCTACTTAGAATGTAGAATGAGAAAAATCTTAGTTTTTAAAATGTTTGCCTCTTCAGAAATCTCCTGTGCCTGAAAACAGTAAGAGGGAGTTTCTGGAAACTAACGTGGCCAGCGAGGCCCAAGAGACTTACTGAGGAGTGGTTCCTGAGCACTCTGGCTTTGCCTGGTAGTCTCCAGCTCCCCTGTTTCAGAAGGACTCTGTGAAAACAACTCTTGATTTGACGTCTGAAAAATACAGAAAAATGAATAGTCAGTGAAATAAAAACCTCTTGGCAGTTATCAGACATGGGCCAGCCACCAGGGCCACTGCCTCCTGGCAGCTTGCATTTAGTGAGTGCTCTAGGCCAAGGACTTCAGGTGCATGGTTTCATTTTTCAAATGTGAGCAATCTGAAGTCTAAAGAATCTATTGTCTTTCCCAAGGTGTTGTGGTCGTGCTTCTAAAGCAAGGCTACTTGGCTCCAAAGCCACCACTCTTAACCATAACTAAAGGAACGGACTAGAAGGCAAAATTTTACATGGAGAAGGAGGAGTTTATGACCACAGATGCTTGTTGTCAAAGTCATCTCAGTTTAAAAATAAATGATGGCAAAACTACACTTCCTGTGAAATGACTCGGGAATACTACTTTGGAGTAGGGAACAGATCAGAGCAGACCCTTTTACCAAAAAATTTTATACTGTTACATGCAAAACAATCTAATATTCAATGTAGCTCACGAATCATTTGCCTATATGGTTGTATTAAGTTGATGTATTTTATCTACAGAAAGCCTACATAGAGTATGCTGCTGGAAATTTTTTATTACAATAAATTAAATCTGTTTCCTAGTATATTGCCTCATTTGCTAAATGTATGAATAAATGAATAAACATGTCAGAAGGCTTACGTTCTTACTATAGAGTATGTACATATTTAAGTTGTCCCCAGTCAGATATAAATTCTTTTCTATTCTTATACAACCTAGTTTACATACCTTAGGGCTTTTTGTTGTTTATACTGTATTAGAATTATATTTTCGTCTTCTAATTGGGTACTGTGTTTAGTCATTGTTGTATACGCAGCAGTACACTTCAATTAGCTAGTGTGTATTGAATTGAATGAAATAACAGGGCTGGGGTGTAGCTCAGTGCTAAGCACTTATGAGGTCCTGGATTTGAATCCCAGCACACACACATACAAAAAGGTACTAAACACTATCTAATTTTTTTCTTGTGGCTTATTTTTTCAAACCACAGGAATACATTTAATCTACTGATTTAGAGCCTAACTATAATAACAGCTATCAGCAAGTACCTACCATGTGCCAACACCGTTTTAAGAGTTTTTGTGTTAAATCATCTAACACTCACATTCCTTCAGAGGATATATTACCATTCCCGCTTTATAAATGAGGAAATTGAGGCACAGAGGTTAAGTGACTAACCCAAGGCTTGTAGCTGTGAGTGTCTGAGTCACAGCTTGGACCCAGATGGTATTCTAACAACTTCACCCTTAACCACTATTCTAAACTTTGATGACTCTTAAAAACCACTGAGTTGCCAGAAAGAGATCATTTATTTTTACAGGATGGCTTCTTTTCTCAAAAGAAATAATCAAGGAGCATATTTTATCATGCATTGAAGTCTTGGACATTGTCATTTGAGTGTACTTACATGCCTGCAGGTGACAGTGTGATTATCTCTCACGGGCTGTGTTGGACTTGAATCATCAAGGGACGAGGACTGCAACCTTTAGAAAGTGACACATGAAACATTTCCTCTACTGAGGTATTTTTAGGAGAGATTTATATATTTTTGTTCTATTTACATATTTGCTTCTGAAGACATAAAATACAGCAAGGAACTTGAGGCTGAAAATCGTGACAGTTTTCACAATCAGTCTAACTTGTTAGGTGCCACACTTACCTTTTTTTTTTTTTTGGGGGGGGGAACTGGGGATTGAACTCAGGGGCACTGGGCCACTGAGTCACATCCCCAGCCTTATTTTGTATTTATTTAGAGACAGGGTCTCACTGAGTTGCTGAGGCTGGCTTTGAACTCGCAATCCTCCTGCCTCAGCCTTCCGAGTCACTGGAATTACAGGCGTGCGCCACCGCGCCCGGCCACACTTACTTTTGACCTGGGGTGCTGAAAATCCTCCACAGTAAACGGTGAAGTAAAGCTCTAGGACAAAGGCCCTTGGGTAAACCTGCCATCTCATAGTACAGCAGAGTAACAAAAGGAGAGCAGGGTAAACCATTCACTTGCGACAAAAATCAGTCCTTGACAAGACTTCACACTGAAACCAAGTCCAAGATTGACTAATGTTCTATAACCATCTTCAAGTGAGAAATATCATTTTTACCCCAAATAATCCCCAGGTAGAGAATCAAACACATGCAGAGAGAAGGGACTGGCATAACTTTACGTCTTTATGTATTCCCAAGGAAGCTGGTGAGAAATTACAGAGGAGGAAACTAAAACAAAACGATGAGGAGGAAGGCCTGGGGATGCATCCAGAGGGCTTTCCACAGGATAGTCCGCGCAAACAGCTCAGCCAGCTTTCCATTCTGTGGTTCATGCCCCCCTCCACCTCCACCAGTTTTATCAAAGTATAACTGACAAATTGTATACAATTATGATGTACAAAATGTTTGATCTAGGTATACATGGGAAGATGACTAACTCTAACATATTCACCTCACACCTCTTTTGTGGTTAAGAACACTTAATATCTGCTCACTTAGCAATTTTCAAATACATACAGTACATTATTATTAACCATAGTCACCATTTTGTACAACAGATCTCCAGAACTTATTCACCCTCTTATTGAAACTTTGCACCTGTTGACCAATATTTCCCTAATCTCCATCCCTCATAACCACCCATCTACTCTACTTCTATGAGTTTTTTGTTTTTGTTTTTTTAAAGATTCCATATATAAGTGAGATCATGCCACAAAGGTCTTTCTGTGCCTGGGTATTTCACTTAAAATAAGATCTGTTCTCAAGGTTTATCCATGTTGTTTCAACCAACAGCATTTCATTCCTTTTTATGGCTGAACAGTAAGTATTCCACAGTTCCTCTGATTCACTGAAGGACCCTTAGGTTGATTTGGGTTATTGTGAATAATCCTGCAACAAATATGGGAGTGCAGACACTGCTTTCATTTCCTTTGGCTCTATCTGGTAGTGGGATTGCTGGATCATATGGAAGTTTTATTTTTTAATTGTATGAGGAACCTCCACACTATTTTCAATAATGACTGCACTTGGATTACCACCAACAGTGTGCAAGTGCTCCCCTTTCTCCACATCCTCAGCAACATTTCTGTCTTCCATCATTTTTATAATGGACATTCTAACTGCAAGAGGTGATAGTCATTGTGGTTTTGATTTATTTGTCCCTGTTAGTGAGACTGAACATTTTTTGAGCTCCTTGTATGTTTTGCTCCTTTGTCAGATACTGGATTTTAAAGTATTTTCTCCCATTCTTCACCCTGTGGTTTCCTTTGCTCACAGAAGCTTTGGTTTCATAAAATCCTGTTTGTTTATTTTTGCTTTTGCTGCTTGTGCCTTGGGGATCCTACCCAAAAATCACTGCCCAGACCAATGTTCTGGAGCTCCTCTTCTCTTTACTCTTTGAGTAATTTTATAGTTTCACATGTTTAATCTATTTTGATTTGATTTTTGTATATGGTGTGAGATAAGAGAGTCTGATCTAATTTTTCTACATGTGGGTAACAGTTTTTCAACATTGTTTATCGATGATACTGTCCTTTATTGAGTGTTGGCAACTTGGTCAAAAAACAATTGATCAGGCCCACTTCCGGCCTCGGGCTGTCAGCTGCAGACAGTGGGACCTGTGGGTGTTTGGGACTGCGTGTGGCGGGGATCCTTTTTTCTTAGCATGTGCGCGGTTGTGCTCTGGGCCGGGATCTGTCCTGGGCCGGGGCCTGGGGGAGGAGCAGAGGCCGTGGGCTGTCACCAGGTTCTGGAAGGCCCCGGACCGGGAGGCGGGGCCTGCCTGTGGGTGGGGACGAATTCCGGGGGCGGGGCGGGCCCCAGTGCTGGGGGCGGGGTGGGATGGCAAAACAACAAAACTAAACAAAAAAACCCAATTGATCATAAATGCGTAGACTTACTTCTGGATTCCCAGTTCTGATCCATTGTTCAGTGCCTGTTCTCATGCCAGTCACGTGCTGTTTTGATCATTCAAGATTTATAGTTGATTTTTAAATCCAGTAGTATGATGTATCCGTCTGTTCTTTTTGCTCAAGATCGCTTTGGTGGTTCTGTATGAATTTTAGATTTTTTTTCCTACTTCTGTGAAAAATATTGGAATTTTGATAGGTATCACACTGGATCTGTGTATTTCTTTGGGAAATATGGACATTTTAATAATTCTTTCAAGCCATGAACATCCACTCCTCTAGTTTTCCATTTATTTGCATCAATTTCTTTCAACATTTCAGTTTTCTGTGTGCACATATTCCATGTCCTTGGTTAAACTGTGGCTAAGTTTTATTATTTTGGTAGATATTGTGAATAGGATTGTTTTGTTGATTTGGATAGTTTACTGTGAATATATAGAAACACTGTTGATTTTGTATCCTGAAACTGAATTTGTTTATTCTTAAAAGGTCTGGAGTCTTCAGGGTTCTCTCCGTGTAAGATCTTGTCACTTGCAACAACAACAACAACAAAAGATAGTTTTACTTCTTCCTTTCCATCTTGGATGCCTTTCGTGTCTTTTTCTTGCCTAACTGCTTTGGATCAGACTTCAGCACTATCTGGACTGAAGTGGTAGGAATGGCAGGCATTTTTATCTTGTTCCCAATCTTAGCAGAAAAGTTTTCAGATGTTCACCACTCATGATGCTCCTGTGGGCTTCTCACATAATGGCCTCAATTATGTTCAGTTTCATTCCTTCTATAGTGTGTATAGTTTGTGCATTTTATCATGATAAGATGTCAAATTTTATCAAATGCTTTTCTGCATCTATTGAGATATGATTTTTATCCTTTATTGCTAAAGTGTTATATCACATTTATTGACTTTGAATGTATTAAATGATCCTTGCTTCTTGGGATCAATCCCATTCGATCATGGGGTATGATCCATTTAATAGGCTGCTGAATTCAGTATGTTCATATTTTTTTTTTTTTGGTTGTACATGAAACACAATACCTTCATTTTATTTATTTATCTTTATGTGGTGCTGAGGATCGAACCCAGGGCCTCACATGTGCTAGGCAAGCACTCTACCACTGAGCTACAACCCCAGCCCTCAAATATTTTTTTTTTGAACCAGGGATTGAATTTAGGGACACTCGGTCACTGAGCCACATCCCCAGCCCTATTTTGTATTTTATTTAGAGACAGGGTCTCACTGAGTTGCTTAGGGCCTCGCTAAGTTGCTGAGGCTGGCTTTGAACTCGCGATCCTCCTGACTCAGCCTCCCAAGTCGCTTGGATTACAGGCGTGCGCCACCACGCCCGGCTTGTTCATATTTTTTTAGGATATTTGCATCTGTATTCATGAGAGATACTGGCCTGTAATTTTTTCTTTCTCTTTCCATGTGCAGTGCCAGGGTTTCATACGCATGAAGCAAGTGTTCTACCACTGAGTTATATTCTGGCTCCAATTTTCTTTTCCTGTCATGATCTTATCTTGGTTTTGATACCAGAGTAATGCTAATCTCATCAAACAAGTTTGGAAGTATTTCCTCTTAAAATTTTTTGGGAGAATTTCTGAAGAATTCATATTAGTATTCTTTAAATGTCATGCAGAATTCAATAGTGAACCCATCAGGTCCTGAGTTTGTATTATTAATTTAGTTTCCTTATCTGTATTGGTCAATTCAGATTTTCTATTTCTTCATGATTCATTCCCAGTAGATAGCATATTTCTAGGAATTTAATCCATTTCTTTTAGGTTATCTAATTTGTTGGTATATAATTGTTCAAAGTAGTATATTATTGTCCTTTGTATTTCTTTGGTATCAGTGTTGATAATTATAATTTTTAGCTTATTTTTTACAGTATATATTTGAAGTGTACTATGTTTTTGATATACACAGTGAAAGGATTACTGCAGTCAAATTTACACATTCATCATGTTCCAGTTGTATGTGTGTGTTCAGCACCAAAAATCTAAGCAAATTTTTAGTATACAATATTAATTTGTGTTCTGTTGTATATTATTAGTTCTGTAGACTTAATCACCTAGAGAAATGCAAATCTATATATTCCCCATTTTCTTCCCCGCCCTGCCTCTGGTAACTACTACTCTACTTGCTGTTTCTTTAAACTATTTTTTAAATTCTGCATCTAAGTCAATACATTATATTTCTCACTGTGTATGGATTATTTCACTTGGCATAATGCCCTCCAGGTTCATCCACATTGTCATTGTTTGTAATTTTGTCATTTTGTTCTTAGTCTAAAGCCAATTTTATCTTTTTCAAAACCCCAATTTTTAGTTTCACTGAATTTCTATTTTTCTAGTGTTCATTTATTTCTGCTCTGATAATTTCCTTCTGCTGACTTTGGGCTTAGTTTGCTCTCCTTTTTCTAGTTCCTGGAGGTGTAAAGCTAGGTTGTTTGAGATCTTTATTTTTCCCCCTTAATATGTTTTCCACTAAAAATTTCCCCCAAGAATTGCTTTTATTGTATCCCATAAATTTTGGTATGCTGTGATGAAACTTTTGTCTTGAGAATTTTTCTTTGACTTATTGGTTGTTTAGGAATACATTGTCTAATTTCCACATTTGTTAATCTTATCAGTGTGGTCAGAAAATATATTTGATATATGATGTCAGTCTTCCTAAAATTTCTAAGACTTGTTTTGTGGCCTACATATGACTCATCCTGTTCCAAGTGTTGTTGAAAAGAATGTATTCTGTAGCAGTTGGATGGGATGTTCTCTATGTGTTTGGTTGATTTGGTGTATAGTAATGTTCATGTGCACTGTGTCTTCACTATTTTTGTCTGGATGCCTTTATCCATTGCTGAAACTATGGTACCTACTATTAATGCTATTTGTCTTTTCAATTTTATGAAACTGAAAAATTATCTTTACATATTTAGGTGCTCTGATAGTGGGTGCATATGTATCTGTAGCTGTATCTATAGTTGTTATATCTTCTTGATCAGGTGACCTCTTTATATAATGACTTTGTCTCTTGTCACAGTGTTAGACTTAAGGTCTACCTTGTTTGATTTGAGTATAGCCATCCCTGTTCTGTTGGTTACCATTTACACAAAAAAATATTTGTTCATCCCGTCATGGCCAGATTCTGTCCTTAGAGCTAAAATGAATGTTTTGGAGGCAGCATATAATTGGATCTTATTTTTTAACCCATTCAGCCACTGAATATCATTGAAGATATCACTGTATGTCATTGAAGAGTTAATCCATTTACATGTAATTATTGAGAGCTGACTTACTCTGCCATTTTGATTTCTGATTTGTGTTGGTAGTGACATGTTTTGATTTCTTTTGTGTCTCTACTATAGGTTTTTGTGTTTATCATGAAGTTTACAAGTAAACTACCTTATAATGGGTAATTTTAAGATGACAGTTTCAACCACATAACCAACCTCTACACTGTTTCCCCCATTTTATGTCACTGATGCCGTAATTCTTTTGTCTATCATATCTGTTAAAAATAACAGTTTAAAGAATTTGCTAATATTTTTGTCTTTTAAATTTCATGCTAGAGTTAAGTGATTTATTTACCACATTACAGTATTAAAATATTCTGAATTTGACTATATTTAACTGTATTTTTTACAGGGAGTTCTATACTTTCATGTTTTTATGTTAAGGTCCTTTCATTTCAACTCAAAAGAATTTTGGTTAGCACTTCTTGTAAGGAAGGTCTTGGGATGAACTCCCACAACTTTTGTCTGGAAAAATCCTTCTCTCTCCCTCATTTCTGAAGAACAGACTTCCTATATATAGTATTTTTGGTCGGCAATAATTTTTTTTTCACCTTTCAGCACTTTGATTATGTCATTCCAGTGGTTCTGGGACTAAAACGTTTCTGTTGAGAACTCTGCTGATAGTCTTTCAGGGTTCCCATTGTTTATGACAATGTTTACTTCTTATCTTTTTTCTTTTTTATTGCAGTCCTGGGGATTGAACCCAGGGCCTTGTGCTTACGAGGCAGGCACTCTACCAACTGAGCTATATCCCCACTTCTTGTCTTTATGCTGTAAAAATTTTCCTTGTCTTTGATTTTTGAGAATTTGATTTTAATGAGCCTCAGTGAACACCTCTTTATATTTAATCTACTTGACCTTCATTTCTCTCCAAATCTGGGTATTTTCTGCCATTTCTTTAAATAAAACTGCTTTCCCAAGGCTGGAGTTGTAGCTCAGTGGTAGGGAGCTTGTCTAGCACATGTGAGGCACTGGTTCCATCCTCAGCACCACATAAAAATAAAAAAAGTAAAGGTATTGTGTCCATCCACAACTAAAATACATATATGTGTGTGTGTGTGTGTATGTATGTATATATATGGCTTTCCCTTTGTCTTTCTCAGTCCCTTTTGAAACTCCCATAATGTGTAAATTCATTCGCCTGATGGTGTCCCACATGTTCTATAGACTTTCCTCACTCTTTTTCATTCTTTTATTCCTCTGACTTAGCCATTTCAAATGACCTATCTTCAGCTCACTTATTCTTCTGTTTCATAGTCTGCTGTTAAAGCTCTCTATGGAAGTTTTCAGTTCTGCCTTTATACTCTTTAGTTCTAAGATTTGTTTGGCTCATTTATGGATTCTTTGTTGAACTAATTTTGTTTGTTGTTTTCCTGATTTTATTCAGTTGTATGTTCTCTTATAACTCATGGAGATCTTATTTCTTTAGGGCTTTTTGGCAGTGTTCTGTTTCCCTCACTTTTTTTCAGGATCCTTATGGATTTGTTTTGGTGCCTTCACATTTGAAGAAGCAGACCAATATTCCAAAGTCTTTACAGACTGGCTTTGGCAGAGAAAGATCCTCACCAGTTAGCCTGTGTAGAGATTCTGGGGAATTGGGGATGATATCTAGCAGAGTCCATAGATAAGCTTGCCTCTAGGGTCCTTAAGCAGATTGGCTGGGTGACAGGGTCAGCAAATGGGTGGGTCTGGTACCTAGACTCAAAGAGGCCAACCTGGTCCATGTGGTTGAGGATGGTGTGTTTAGCTCTACTGGTATAGTCCTGGGTCCCATGGGGATGAGTTCAGAGCCTGAGTACACAGGGGTCAGCTGAGCACTGGAGTAGTTCTAGAGTCTGGGTCTACACTGGCAGTTGTACAGTGTTGCCCCATGGACACTGGCCCAGTGCCAGGGTCTACTGACAAAGGCCTGATCTAATCTCTGGGCACACTAGGGCCTGGGGCAGTGGGGACAGGCCTGGCTTCGGATTTCATAGAGCTAGGCCTATGCTGGTGTCCACAGTAAAGCTGAGTGCTCACTTTACTCTCTTTCCCTCACTTAAATTTTTTGGCTCTTGGGAAGGTATTTTCATGAGCATAAAGTTGTTTGTGTTGATATTTCTGAAAGGAAGAGGGCATTTGAAGTCTTATTCTGCCATCTTACTGATATCATATTGGTTCATATTTTAAAATCACTACCTGCTCACTTAGACTTGAATTAATGAACAGAAATAACGCTTCCCTCATGTTTTTCACTTCCAGATTAATGTTCTGAATCATGGTTTTCTTCATATTAGTCCACGAGGAAAAAAAATTTATTTAACTCCCTTCTCTACTTCACCTTAGAACTCCGCCTTGCTCACCAAACGAGCTCCTCTCTCATTTGAATCTTCGTGTCCTTTGAAATCAACATGTTTTTCCTTCTTCCCTGTATACATTAGCTGAGGTACCACCCTATGAAATGCCCTCGCTACTGTATCATGAACATTCTGAAGGAACCCAAATGTCAACATATTTTACTTATGATGTCCCCGAAACATGGTCAAACAATTTTCAAAAAGAGTGCCAAGAACATTCAATAGGGGAAAAGGGTAGTCTTCAACAAATTCTGTAGAAAAACTGGATATCCACATGCAAAAGAATGAAGTTGGACTCTTACCTTACATGGTAGAAAAAATCAAAAACAAAAGACCTCAAACTACAAAACTCATAAAAGAAAATAATGGAAACCTCCATGACACTGAATTTGGCACATTTTTTTTATGTGACACCCAAAACAAAAGAAAGTAGATAAATTTGGACATCAGAAACAAAAACCTTCTTGCGAACAAACAAACAAACAAAAACACAGCAAAAAGGCAAACCATAGATTGAGAGGGACTACTTGCAAATCAATTTGTACAAACTCAACATCAAAACAACCCTATTACAAAATAGGCAAAGAACCTGAATAGACAATTTTCCAAAGAAGGGATACTAAAGGCCAATAAACACATGAGAAAAAATACTCAACA
The DNA here is from genome assembly GCA_020662805.1 of Glaucomys volans. Classification (NCBI taxonomy): domain Eukaryota; kingdom Metazoa; phylum Chordata; class Mammalia; order Rodentia; family Sciuridae; genus Glaucomys; species Glaucomys volans. Next base: position 50,045 of record JAJEJO010046449.1, on the reverse strand, counting down.
TCAGTAATCACTAGGCAAGTTAATGCAAATCAAAACCAAAAGCAGATATCATTTCACATCCAGTAAGATGGCTATTATCCAAAACAAAACAAAGTAACAAGCAGTGGTGGGAATGTGGAAAGATTCAAACTGTGCATTGCTGGCGAGAACGTAAAATGGTGTGGATACTGTGGAAACAGTAAGGTAGGTCCTCAAAACAAAAACAAAAACAAAAACCCCAGATAATCCAATAATTCTATCTCTGATGTACATACAAAGGAACTGAAAGCAAGGACTCAAACAGATATTTGTACATCCATGTTCATAGCAGCATTATCCATAATAGCCAAAAGGTGGACGCAACCCATGTGTCCACCAAGGATAAATAAATAAAATGTGGTATATACATACAATGGAATATTACTCAGCCTTAAAAGGAAATTCTTACGTGGATAAACCTTGAAAGTACTGCGTCACAAAAGAGCAAGCACTGCATAATTCCACTCACAGGGTACTGAGAGGAATAAAATTCAAAGACGTAGGGTTGGGGCTGTAGCTCAGTGGTGGAGCACTTGCCTAGCATGTATGAGGCACTGGGTTCGATTGTTAGCACTACATAAAAATAAATGCATTCTGTCCATCTACAACTACAAAAAAATTTAAATTCATAGATATAAAGTAGAATGGTGGTTGCCAGAGACTAGAAGAAGTGGGTATGGGAGTTTCTGTTTAAAGAGCACAGAGCTTCAATTTTGCAAAATGAATAAGTTCTGGCAATAGTGGTGATAGTTGCACTATATGTGCCTGTATTTAATGCTACTAAACTGTACGTTTAAAAATGGTAAATTTTGTTGTGTACATTTTATCATGATTAAAATTTAAAATGCACATCCAGATCCACTAATGTTTTTTCCATTGCTTAGGTCGCTGAGTTGTTAAAATGGGAAGGAAACTTGGAAGCTGTTATGAAAGTCAGTGTACAATTAGATGCCAAAAATGCAAACCACACATTTGAGCAACTAATCATGTACCATGTGGTAGGATCAGTTTTACACTGTATGTTTTATAAAGAGATTTATGATCAAAGCACACGAAACATGTTTCACAACTGAAGTATTAAAGTACATAGAGTTTCAGTATTCGGTATTTGTTCATTAAATAGGCATATCAAAGGCAAATGGCAAACACTAGTTTTTTTTTTAATTTAAAATTCTTAAAAATTTAAATGCTAAAAATAAGCTATGCAAAGTCAAATGAAGATAAAAAATATCACTCTTCTATGTCTCCTAATACCCAGTCCCAAATATGAAAGGTAACCAATCTGAACAAATGTTTCATACTGCCATATATTATATTGTAGACTTAGAGGATTCTTCTCTAAACTACAAAATCCCAAACACCCTGAAAACAGGAAGATTTTCCACAATCATTTAGTAGCAAAAATCTGACTTCAGGAAAATCTAACTTTGACTGATATATTAAATAACCTAAAATGGAAATTTAAAAAACTATTTACACACTTCACTCCAAAACTGTATTTTTAGCTTCTATTATGGAAAATTTCCAACAGATATAAAAGGAGATGGTATAATGAAATCTCAGGTACCCACTGAACAGGTTCAATACTTACTAATTCTGTCTTGTTGAATGTATACAACCCACAGCTCTTCCCTTCTGCCCTTAAGCTTATTTTGAAATTTAATCCATAACTACCTCTTATGGCAGAAATACTGATGCAAATGACTACACAGTATTGCCCGTGATGCAACTGTTTTCTGGAGGTTTTGCACATACCCCTTAAAAAGGGAATTCCCAAACACAATTCTTCTAAAATCCAAAGAAACAGATTTCAAACATATGCAGTCCCAAGGGTTTTAGATGGGCAATTATGGTCCTGTATACACACACATCCACACACACATCTCTTTTATTCCCTCATACAAGTTTGTTATTATACATGCTATTTTTTTCTGTTCCTATGCCTTTTGCTATTTACCATATATTTTAATCTTTCCATATTAGCATAATACAGCTACCCATTTTAAAACAGTTGCCACGTATTCCACTGTACAGATATACCAAGAATCATGAATTATATGGTTATGATAAATATTTAAATAGTAAAGCAAAAAACATTCTTGATTGTAGACATCTATACAAATGTTTAAGAACATTTGCTCCTGGGGTAGAATTGGTGAGTCTAAGGTCATATATATATTTACATTTTTGATGAATATTGTCTAATTACCCTCCAAAATCACTGTATTAATTTATATTCACACACTTTATTTTATTTATTTATTTATTTATTTATTTATTTATTTATTTATTTTTTTGGAACCAGGGATTGAACTCAGGGACACTCAGCCACTGAGTCACATCTCCAGCCCTATTTTGTATTTTATTTAGAGACAGGGTCTCACTGAGTTGCTTAGGGCCTCGCTAAGTTGCTGAGGCTGGCTTTGAACTCGAGATCGTCCTGACTCAGCCTCCCAGGTCACTTGGATTACAGGCGTGCGCCACCACGCCCAGCCGTATATTCACACACTTTCTGATGTCTGTTTTCTCACTCTCTCACCCATATTGAGTATTGAACTTTCAAATCTTTGACAATCTTCTAAAGGAATTTTTTTGTGTGTATATTTAACTGAGTGGAGATGAGCAATTTTTAAAGTTTCTCAGCCAAAACTGATTTTTTAAAAATTCTCTTCATGTCCACTAAATGTTTTTAAAAATTGAATTTTATTAACTTTCATACTATGAAGTTTAATATATAGTTGTATAAAGTTTAATATGCACATTTTTTATAAAAGTTCATATAACCAAGTTAAAGACAAACTGGAAAATGTTCATTTCGTGATAGACTGATTATCTTAATATATGAAGAACTTTGTAGCATAAAGACGTTATACAGTTTAAATATATAAATTTTTATGAAGCTTATACCAATGTATTAAATTGGATGCATAGTATAACTCATTTCCATTTACTGATTTAAAAAGGCACTTTTGTCATACAATAACTTTCCATATGCAGTTGAGTCTATTTCTGAAAACTAATCTTTTGCATTAATCTATTTGTGAATAATACCAAAATACAATGACTATAGTTTTAAAACATTTTTAACTATCTGATAGGGTTAGTCTCATTTTATTTTTGAAGTTTCCTGGACATTTTAATACAATTAGTGTCCTTTGTCAAATTCCAAAAACAAAAGCATAATAGTCTTTTGACTGGAGTCAGGTCAGTCTAAGGATATGAATTTTATAATACTAAATTTTCACACTGAAAACCAGCTTATATCAGGAAAGTTATTTGAGTTGCCTTTTCTGTACCTTTGTAAATCTTTAAAAAAATTGTTTTGTAGTGGTAGATGGACAGAATGCCTTCATTTTATTAGTTTGTTTTTTAAAAAATATTTTTATTAGTTGTTGATGAACCTTTATTTATTTGTATGCGGTACTGAGAATTGAACCCAGCGCCTTGCTCTACCTACCACTGAGCCACAATCCCAGCTCCTTATTAGTTTATTTTTCTGTGGTGCTGAGGATTGAACCCAGTGCCTCACACATGCTAGGCAAGTGCACTGCCACTGAGCTACAGCCCCAGCCCCAACCTTTGTAAATATTAAAGGTGGTTGCTGTTTGATGTAGGTCCGGACACTTCAATTTTCTTTTTTGGATGGTGCTGGGGACCAAACCAGGACCTGGCACATGCCAGGTAAGTAGTCTACCTCAGCTCTGAACGCTTAGAACTTTTATTTTTTGTTACTATTGTCACAGTGATAATCTCTTCCATTCTGTTATTAAACTAGTTCTTTGCTTATAGGGAAATGAATTTTTGCATATTAGTTTTGTAAATGATAATTTTACTTGTGAAAATAAATGCAGAAATAAAGCACTACCTTTGTAAATTCAGAACTTCGTTTGCGATGTCTGTTCCGATACTGCCAGCACCGAGTACAGTTCCAGTAGACATTCCAGGCACATGGATGCAAGACTGTTTAGAGGATTCTGAGCAACAGCAAAAGAAAAAATTTCAATTGGAGACTTTGAAAAAGTATGTAACTTTTTTTTGGTTAATAACTTTCTTTCAATTCAAATAATTTTCTTGTTCTAGTAAAAGAAAGACCAGCTGCATCCTAAAAGTTAGGAAACATTTATTTTTGCATTATACACATAAGTCATGATGTTCTGAGATACTGAAGAGCTACGGTCTGAATCAAACTGCAGAAATCACTGAGGGGCACTATTTTGACCTGTGACCCTCAGCACAGTCTCCTCCTATTTTCATCTCTACACTAAAGCCAGAGAAGTACTACTTTCTCATATTTCCTAATATTTTTATTACACAAATACATTAGCACAACCCTAGGTTTTAGACTACTGTATTTCACTGCATAATCATTACAGACTTTATGCCAATTTTTTTGCAAATTGGTGGTGTGCCACCATTATGTAAAGCTTTTAAAAAAAATAGAAATTGTGCCAGTATTAAAAATCATTCATTACTGAACTGTCTCAGGTGCAACATTAAGATGCATGGAATACTTCCAAATATAAGTTAATGAGGTGGTGACAATTATGTGGTGAAATACAGTAAACCAAATAAGCAAAAGCCGCCCCTTAATACTTTTAATTTGTGCAACAGGTATTTAACAAGCACCACAACAGACAAGGGACAACTCTGGTTGCCAGGGAAGACCAACTGGTAAAACACCATGCCTGCTCCTAAAGCCCAGGGGAGCCCATCAAGTGCACAACTGATCACAATACAATGAAGGTTGTAAGAGAAGTGTGAACAAAGTGCTGTGGGCATTCTAAAGGGGACATGGTGGTACTCCTGGGAGTTTCCAATGGGGTACCTATTTCCCTGTGAACTTAGTCCCAAATTTGGGATGCCCATAAGATAACCCATAGAAGTCTTCTAATTTCACCTTGAAATTTTCCCCTCTCCAAGACAGAAAGAAAACAGGAACAGTATATTATTAAGTAGTAGTCTTAATGGTCTTAGAAATAAGTCTTCTAGCAACTGAAACTTAAACTGACCTTCTGATGATTGAGAGCTGCAGTGAAATGATGCTCCTCTGGTCTCACTATGCCCCCTAGAATTGAGAAATAACAGGTGATTTTTTTTTTCCCCTAAGATGAATTAAATAAATAAATAAAATTGTTAAAACAACTACATTACACTCCATGCATTTGATATGTCAATTTTTGGCCCACTTAATGTTTTATATACACATATTGTTAATATCACCACCAGAAATCAAGGCATTGATATACTAAGTACTGGGTCCTTGCCAAATGTCCTATAAAGTATATGGTCTCACAGTAACAAACTCTCAGTTCCTGTCCTAGCAGTAAGAAGGCAAAGATTATTGGAATGGACGATGGGGAATGCTTGAGATAAATTTTTGGTTCTTTTTAAAAAATACCAAATATTGAAGATAAGAAAATGAATAGATAGGCACAGTGGTGCATGCCTGTAATCCCAGCAGCTCGGGATGAGCTGAGGCTGAGGCAGGAGGATTTCAAGTTCAAAGCCAGCCTAAGCAACTTAGCAAGACCCTGTCTCAAAATAAAAAGGTCGGGTATGTGGCTCAGTGAGTGGTTAAGCTCTGCTCCCTACCCTAGTACCTAATAAATAAATAGGTTTAATAAAACCTTATAGGAATGTCAAAGAGAAACTTGTAGAAAAACAATAAAACTTAGAACAGGGCCATGTTAACATACTGCGGCCAGTTAGGAAAAGCGGCTCTTCCTTCAGCTGACACAGCGACAGACAGGGCTTGCCTAGCAACACCTGGGCTGGATTTCTACTCACTCTTAGGCACACTCTCTACAATCACATGTGGCACCCAGGCTTAGAAGATGTACATGCAAAATGATATGCAGTTTAAGGACAAGACAAGGCCATGAAGAGTAGGAAGGAAATGCTTGAATAAATGCCTTTACCATCATATATTATACCAAGCAAAAAGTATATTACAAAAGAGCAAAGTTTTAGCTTAACTGGGAGAACTAATGCCAATGAACTACTCAGAATACAGATGACCCTTTGCATCCTCAAGTTCTGCACGCATGGATTCAACCAACTGCAGACCGAAAATATTTAGGGGAAAAAACTGCATCCATTTGAAATTAATACGAAGGTCTTAACAACAAAGTACTTACAAAACTAGTGTGTTGACAGACACAATATATTCTAGTTCTCTGGTCCAAGGATTAGTGAAACTAAACCACTGACTTTTTAAAGTTACAAAGGAGCCGTCCTTCACTCTGAATTTGTATGAATCCGTAAATATTTTCTCCTTACTCTGTAGAACTTAAGAAAAAAATCTATTAATAACAATTATTAAAAATGAATACAATTAAAATGTAATAAAATTAGATATTAAAAACTAAATACTATTAAATATTAATAAGAACAGTAGCAAAAGTCACCATAAAAATCAATAACTCAAATGGTTCACATTTCTGATTTTGCAGAAAGAGAAATTTAAGTGTTGAAGCTGCAATCAAAATTTACTCCAAAAGTACTCTACTCAGTGCATAGCTTACCTGCTTTGTGCTTGTCAGTCAAATTACTATGGTCATCTTGATGAAAATATTCATAACAAGAAGTTCCCAAAAGTTCCTGAGGCAAATATCCTAAAATTGCTGTTGCCCTGGTTTTAAAATTGAAAACAAACTTCAGAATTGCTGAGTGTACTCTCTCCCAGAACACTGCAGGTCCAACTGTGATTAGAATAGCAGGGCGGTGGCCTTGGCGATGAGTAACCCGTGTGCACCACTGGGCTGCCCTTGGCTGCTCTAGCCAGGACTAGAGCTGCAAACCAGAACAGTCCACAGGCATGCCCCCCACCCAACCCCAGGGGTGCCCTTACTACTCACCAGCAAAAACTGTGGCCACTAACCAGGCCCAGTCTCCATATTACTGGTTAAGAAATATTTTCCCAATTTACATTTTTGTTTGAACAAATTTACTGACACATCCATACCCTTATTTCACTTAAACTTTATTTTCTGCTCTGAAGCCTTAAAAAAAAAAATTCCAGCAGGACTACTAAACTACAGCTCTCATAACCTCAAATATCCTGTTGAACTCTAATCATTTCATATAAATGTTTACCTTTGATCGACATAGACAAATTTTCCATTCATTGCAAACCGTGTTATGAATTCAGTTGGTTTCACTTTAATTTCTCCACTGTTCTGTGGGACAATATATGGATGCAATCTTCCAATGGCAACAAGGCAGGTAAAATGACTGTTGTCTTTCTTGTTGTCCCTTTCTTCTTCCATTCCAATAATATTTGGAGGCCAGCTTCTCAAGTAACCAGTGCAGTGGATGGTACAGAATTTTCTATGATCTAATTAAACATTTTTAGAAAAGGACACTTGGATCATTATCAATTCTAAAATTTCTTACATTGGCATTTACAATAATAATGGCTGTGAAATGTTCTTTAAATATGCTACAATGAAAGGGGAAGGGAACTGCATCAAACAGAAACCATCAAGGGCAACCTCTTTGGGGCTCCCCTCTTGCCCCTGCAAGACTACTATTTCTATTCTACACACCTGAATAAATTTTACTCCTTTCACTCTTAAATTTTTTTAAAAAATCTTGTTATTAAACAACTGTATTGATAGTTTATTTTTTTCCTAGGAACTAAATTACGCACACCACATCAGAAAGGTAACTGATTGCTTTCATTTAGGACTAAGTACTCCTACACTTTATATATTTCCAAGTCAGTTTTGTTTTTTTGGTATGTGGACTAATCCAGAGCTTCAGATATGCCTAGGCCAAGGCTCCACTAAGCTACAAGCCTAGACCTTTTCATTTTATTTTGAGACAACTTGCTAAGTTGCTCAGGCTGACCTCAAATTTGAGTTCTTTCTGCCTTGGCCTCCAGTAATTGGGACTGCAGGCAATGTGCCACTGCTCCCAGCTTCCCAGTGGGTTTTCTTTTTTTTCTGGGAGCAGGGTGAGGGGGACCGGGAATTGAACCCAGGGATGCTCAACCACTGAGCCACATCCCCACCCCTTTTTTATATTTTATTTAGAGACAGTCTTGCTGAGTTGCTTAGGGCCTTGCTAAATTGCTGAGGCTGGTTTTGACCTCATGATCCTCCTGCCTCAGCCTCCCAAGCTGCTGGGATTACAGGTGTGTGTCCTGGCAACCAGCCCCAGTGTTTTTAATTATAATAATTATATCTGTTAGAAAAAGTCAAACTTCATGTCCTTTGCTTATTAATTTTTGGGCTATATTATCATTTATACTTATAAGCTTAAAAATGACATTTAAATCATTTAAATCATTATGCATACATTCTTAAATTTCCTATGTTAGCACTTATAATAATACATATGGTATATTATAGAAATATTTTAGGGGACATTTGGAAAAATGTAATAAAAAGGCAACAGAAGATATAAAAAATAAAATCTGACTAAAAAAGTTCACTTTTTGGAAAAATCTCAAGCAATGAACTTGTAGGAAACAGCCTGTCAAAACAGGTCCCCTAGAATACAAAACTGGAAATAATCCATATACTCCAATATCAGGAAATGCCTAAGAAAACAATAAAATACAACATAGGCCTAAAAGATGGGTGGTATACAGTTTATAGCACGCCTCAAAAAAAGGGATTTAAGAGTTAAAAAGTAGAGGGGCAGGGATCTTTTAAACCAGTTGTTTGATTAGATGTAGAAAAGTCCAGCGTATAAGTGTTTTAAATTAGCATTATTGTGGGCTGTGGCTCAGTGGTAGAGCGCTTGCTTGGACAGGTGAGGCACTGGGTTTGATCCCGAACACCACATAAAAATAAATAAAATAAAGGTGTTGTGTCCAGGTGGTGTGTCTACAACTAAAAAATAAATAAGTTGGCATTATTTGGAAAGACTGTTACCACAATAAATCTTTTTTAAAAATTTCTTTTTTTAGCCGGGCGTGGTGGCGCACGCCTGTAATCCCAGCAACTCGGGAGGCTGAGGCAGGAGGATCGCGAGTTCAAAGCCAGCCTCAGCAACTTAGTGAGGCCCTAAGCAACTCAGTGAGACCCTGTCTCTAAAGAAAATACAAAATAGGGCTGGGGATGTGGCTCAGTGGCTGAGTGCCCCTGAGTTCAATCCCCAGTTCCAAAAAAAAAAAAATTCTTTTTTTAATGGAAAACCATATGGGTTATCTTAAAGAGCAGGGGCTGGGCCTGTAGCTCAGTGGCAGAGTGCTTGCCTAGCACATGTGAGGCACTGGGTTCCATCGTCAGCAGCACATAAAAATAAATAAAATACAGGCATTCTGTCCATAGACAACTACAAAAAAATTTTTTTTAAAAGAGCAAGTGATAACAGCAAACATCTACAGAAGACATGTGCCATTCTGTTTTAAGTGCTTTAAATGTATAACTCATTCCATCCTCAGTCCTGTGTGAGGATCTAATATTACCCTCACTGTCTTAGGACCCAGGGTCAATGCCAAAGTCACAGCAGGTACAGGGTGCAGCCGAGGTTTATATCCAAACAGGCTGGCTCTAGAGCTCGGTTCCTAAGCCACTCATGCCATGCTGTTTGACAGTGAATGCTCTATTATGGGAGGTGCTCAAACAGTTATTGCCTGGGCAATGGAGGGGACAGGTACAAAAGGGTGTTTAAGCCAGAGGGAACAGTCAGAGCAAATAGATGAGAAAGCAATCAGACGTGGCTAATGCAGAGGCTGCATGGGAAGTGGCTGGAGAATAGAGCAGGGAATAGAGATGAGGTCTCATAAACTATGAACAGGACTTGCATTCAACACCTGATAAATAACAAAACTCATGAACTCTTCCAATCTCAGACCTAATCTTTATCACTTTTTCTGTAGCCTGATTCATGCCACTACAATTAACCCAGGCAGTTAAATGAGAAACCTGAAATTATTCCATGTTCTTCCCTTTATATCACCCTAATATCCAACATACCTCAGAGGAATTAAAATAGGGATAACCATATGTACAAGGTTTTCATTCATATTAATAAAACTAGGTGGTAGTCAAAAATAATAAGCCTTGCTGGATGCAGTGGTGCACACCTATAATTTTAGCTACTTGGGAGGCTTAGATAAGAGGATTGTAAATTGGAAGCCAGACTCAGCAAGTTAGTGACACCCTGTCTTAAAAAGGACTGGGGATATAGCTTGGTGGTAAAGCACCCCTGGGTTCAATCTCCAGTACCAAAACAAAATCCAGATTGGCTGAATGAATTTAAAACAAAATAAAATATGCTGTCCATAATAAACTTTCTATATCAGTAAAGACAGAGATAAAGTGAACATGACATTCCAAGGAAATGGAATCCTAAAGCAAGTAGGAATAGCTACATTTATACCTGGCAAAAGAGACTAAGACAAAAACTAACAAGAGACCAAGAAGGTCACTAATGATCAAGGGCTCGATTCACCAAGAAGACAAATGTAATTCCATATATACCTAATGTGTGAGCACCTGATTTTATAAAACAAACATTATTAGACCTGACTGTGGAGAGAGGCTCCAGTATGATCATACTAGGGGGTTTTAGAACACACTCTCATTGATAGACAGATATATCCAATAGAAAAGTCAACAAAGAAACTATCCATGAAATTTACATTTACAGAAAATTCCATCCAATAGCTGCAGAATATACATTTTTTTCATCAAAGCATATAATTTTCTCGAGAATAGACCATATGTTAAATCACAAAATAACTGTGACCAAGGGCCAGGGACAAAAAATACATCTTCAAGGTATGCCCCCAGTGATCTGTTTCCTCTAATTAAGCCCTAACTCCTAAAGTTTCTACCACCTCTCACTAATGTCAAATTGTGAATTAATTAATGAATTAATCCACCGATGAGGTCAGAGCCTTAATGATTGAATCACTTCCCAAAAGTCCCACCTCTGAACATGACTTCAATTGATGATCAAGCCCTTAACACCTAAGCCTTTGGGGGACAATCCAGAACCAAACCACAACACAAAGTTCATATCACCCAAAGTAGTTACAGATTCAGTGCAATTCCCATCAACATACCAATGACATGACATTCTTTACAGAACTTGGAAAAAGCAATTCTAAAATTCATATGAAAGCACAAAAGTCCCAGACTAGCCAAAGAAATCTTGATCAAAAAGAGCAAAGTGGGAGGCATCACAATTCCTGATTTTAAGATATCTTACAGAGCCATAGTATCAAAACAGCATGGTCTGGACATTAAAAGACATACAGACCAATAGAACAGCATAGGGAATCCAGGGATAAACTCACAAATCTATAGTCAACTGATTCTTGACAAAGATGTCGAAAATATACTCGGGAGAAAGGACAGCTCCCACATGGTGCTGGAAAAACTGGATATTTACACACAGAGGATTGAACCTGACCCCTGTCTCTTACCATGTTCAAAAATCAACTCAAAAAGGGCCAAAGATCTTAATGTAAGATGAATAATATAGGGAAAATACCTCATGATATTAGCACAGGAAATGGTTTTCTGGATAGGATCCCAAAAGTACAGGAAAAAGCAAAAATTAATAAAAATGGAATTATACAAAACTAAACAGCTTCTATACAGCCCAAGAAACAGAGTGAAAAGATAATCTACAGAGTGGGAGAAAACATCTACCAATTATTCATCTGTCAGAGTGTTAATATGAAGAACATGAAGAACTCAATAAAAAACAAGTTAAATTAAAAATGCAAAATGGTCAGAATAGACATTCTCAAAAGAAGAAATACAAATGACTACTAGATATACAAAACAATCTCAGTATCTTTAGCCATCACAGAAATGCAAATCAAAACTACAAAGAGAAACTATCCCATCCCAGGGCTGCTCACCAGAACCACAAAAATAATATGCTGAAGGAAATGTGGGGGAAAAAAAGAACTCTCATACACTCTTGATGGGAAGGTAAACTAGTAGAGCCAGCATAGAAAACAGGATGGACGCTTCTTAAAACACTAAAAATCAAACTACCATATGATCTAGCAATCTCATTCCCAGGTACAGATTTAAAGTAAATGAAGTCAGCATACAAAAGAGATACCTGCATGCCCACAATACCCAAGATATGGAATCAGCCTAGGTGTCCAACAGATAAATGAATAAAGAAAATGTGGTATATATGATATATGCACAATGCAGTACTATTGAGTTATAAAGAAAAATGAATTTGTTATTTGCAGCAAAATGAACTGGAGGATATCATTTTAAGCTAAAAAAAATGACAGCACAATAAGTATGTCCTCTCTCTCCCCCACCCCCTTTTCTCTCTCTTTCCTGCTCATATATATGGAAACTTGAAAAAAAAATGGTGAACCTGAAAGTAAAATAGTGATTACTTGAGACTGGAAAGATTGAAAACAGATGACGGATATGACAAATGAACACTGTATGTATTTGTGGAAATAGCACATTGAATCCCATTAATCTGTACAATTAATGTGTTAATTTAAAAATCTCACAAAACTCTTAGTCCAAGAGTCCAACTCTTAGTCCAAAATCTTTACTGGATATTGGTGTCACAAGCCGCTATCCTTGCCTCTATTTGTTTACATCAGCTCCACAAGAGAGATTCATGAACAATCTGCTCCACTGGTGTTTGTAAAGGGGGAGAACTCTTTCTTCACACACTGCTTTAATTTACAAGGCATCCATTCAAAAATGTTTCTGAAATTCTTCCTCAACAAGTTGCTGGTTGGATCTCTCAATTTGTTATTTTGCTCTGAGGTTGAATTCGTACAGAAGCAGATCCAAGATAGGATTCAAATAGAGTTTACTGGTCCCAGAGAACACGGGTAGGGATGAGGTAGAGTGGGAGAGGGAAGAGAAGGAGGCACCTGTGTCCTGTCCACCCCTAGCTCAGGCAGACTGGCTCCAAAGGTCACAGAAAGGTCAAGCGGAGCCACAGGTGTTAGACATTGGAAGACGAATGGCATAGCCACCCTGAATGCAGTAGTAGGTCCTGGGGGACACATTACGGGCACTGACATATGGCATCTGCTACATGTGCAGAGGAAGCTAATGGATTCTGGGTGCCTGGCTGTACTACTTACTATCAGTGTAAAATTATCATGCTAAGATAAATTTACGAAAAACCTAGGACATCTGGTAGCATTTCCTAGTCCTTCTTCAGTCTTTGATTTCATTAATTGGGATATTTAAGTGATTTTATTCCTGCCTGAGCTATTCTAAAGTTTAAATCCATGACATCAATGTTTGGCAAAAGACAGAAATGAGTTTTCAAATCTTAAGGTTGGTTATTAAAAAAAAAACTTTTATTATGGGAAATCACAAATATACATAAAATCAGAAAAAACTACATAAATGAAGTCAAACTTTATCAAATTTTGAAAGACAACCTTTCCATAAATCTTGAACTTAGTTCCCAATTAGCATTAAAAGGGCTGCTTTCTAGTCTCCCTTTAAATTTAAATGTAACTGACATGTCATGGTAACATAGAAGAGAACCTTGGAGCCAGGCTTTCATGATTAACAGGGAGTGGTCTGAATCTATTCTGTTGAGTAGTAATGAATCCCATTGGCTAATTATAAGAATAGTTTAGTTGAAACTGTACACAAAATATCATCATTTCACTTAACAAGATATGAAGATAAAGTAGAATACAAAATGATCTCACTAGGGAAGCCATCCGTATGGGTAACATGCCACAGTTGCCCTCTTTTGGCCCAAATAAGTACATGCAGTTCTCAGACCCTGCAAGAAAAGGCCACACAGACTGTCAGTTCACACCCTTTCCATTTCTGAAGGCAAACTGGCCTTGTACCCTTTGGTACAGAGCTCTGGTATGGTTGGTTCAAATTTTGAGTAAATGAAACAATATTTGACTGTGACTGCAGGCATCCCTGTGGCCAGCTTGACATGGGAGTGAGCATCCTCACATGGGTAGGAACACAGTCCTACACCAAAACCAGAAGCCAGTTCCCTTGCTACATGCCCAATGCAGAAATCCAGAACGAGTCTTCCATTAACAACCCTGGGCGTGCAGGAAGCTACTCCAGTAGATGGCGTGGCAGAGTAGAAAGAACACAGATTTTAAAGCCAAGTTCCTGATTCTGCCACTTTATTATGTGATTTTAGAAAAACTACAGACCTCCTTTCAGCTTCAGCATTCTCATGTGTAAGACAGGGATGTTCAGAACCAGATTGCTGGGTGGATTAAATTACATGATTACGCCAAGTGTTTGGCATGTAGTAGATTCTTAATTGTTCATCCTCTCCTTGTTTTCTTTCATTTTTCATTCTCTTCCTTCTGAGCCACAAATACTAGCTATTGTTCCAGTGTTTACAGGGAGTCAAGCACTAATGAGCCGCAGGAAAGTGTAACCACATTCCTAGTCTCTGTCAGCTCAGGCTGCCATAACTAAATACCACACGTGAGGCTTAAACAATCAAAACTTTCTTACAATTCCAGAGGCTAGACCTCAAAGATCAAGGAACAATAGCCATAAAGAATAAAAATTATGACATTTGCAGGTAAATGGATGGAATTGAGAAGATCATGTTAAGTGCAATAAGCCTATCCCAAAAAAACCAAAGGCTGAATGATCTCTTTGATAAGAGGTTGATGACACAGCGGGGGTGAGGGGAGGTATGGGAAGAATGGAGAAGGGATGGATTGTATAGAGGTAAATGAGGGGTGTGGAAGAGGCAGGGAAGGAAAGATAATAGAATGAGACAAATATCTTTACCCTATGTATTCGTATGAATAGGCAAATTATATGATTCTACTTTGTGTACAACCAGAAAAATGATAGTTGTACTCCACTTGTGTACAATGAACTGGAAAAAAAAAATCAAGGAACTGGCAGGCTTGGTTTCTCCTGAGGCCTCTCTGTGACTTACGTATGGCCTTTCTCTGCATGCAGAAACACCCCTAGTGTCTCCTCATCTTCCTCCAAGGACACTGGTCCTATTGGGCAAGGGCTCCAACATTATGCCCTTTTTTTAACCTGTCACCTCTTTAAAGGCCCTTACTACAAATACAGCCACAAAGAGGTTAGAACTTCAATATATGAATTTGGAGGAACATAATTCAGTCCACAACATTCACTTTCTGTAAATTAAGAGGAACTTGCCTAAGGTTCCACAGTTCTAAAGCAGCAGACTGAAACTAAAACCCTAGTTGAAAGCCTGTGTGCTTTCAACTCTGCCCTAAAGTCTATCAGCTGGCATGTCTGTGGTGAGGGGCAGAACCCAGATGAGAACCTAGAACATCTTTGATTCTAAAATAGAGGTAAGAATAGTATTTTCATGGAGCTGGGGTAGAGCTCAGTGGTGGAGCACTTGCCTAGCATACATGAGGCCCTGGGTTCTATCCCCAGCACCAAACAACACCAATAAAAAAAGGGTCTTCATGAGGATTAATTCACTTAGCACAGTATCTGGCACAGGGTATATGCTGATTGAGGGGACATGAGTGATTATCATCTAGGCAGCTGTTGAAAATAATTCAGACCAAAATTTGTAAGTCAAATCTTGTAGCTCCATATACATATCCTCTTAAAAGATAACAAATCTCAAGTTGAAATTTGCATTAAAAATCCTGTGTAACAGTATATTTTTAGGCAAAAAAAGTTTTTTTTTAAAGCTATTTTGCAGTTCCTAAAATTCCCTCACAAAGTTAAACAAATGAGTTTTTAATCAATTCAAAAATTTCTGCAAGGTGAATGTAGAAAGAATTGCAAGACAAACATTTATCAAAGAACCACAATGTCACAAGAATTAAAACCACATCTGGAATGTTTTATGAAACTTTCACCAAAATTAATCAAGCCAAGCTATTGTGCTATATAAGTTTCTTTTCTTTTTTTTTTTTTAAAAGATCTTTTACATTTTAAAAAGCAACAGTGGAGTGTCATAACAAGTTTCATTTCCATCTGGTCATTTTTTCTCCTCTGATAGCCCCCGAACTATAATTTCAACAGCAGCATTAAAATCTTGGGCAATGAAGAAAATACGTAATTATCTGATACATCTGAAAGATATGATGAACCAACCTAAATAATTACGGTTTAAAAAAATCTTACTTTCTTAAGTGTTTTTGGTCTCGATTATTAGCCTTGACTATATATTTTATGTTTTTCTGTATGGAAAGCATTTAGGACATTAAAATTTCCATCTATACTACAAATCACTTGACGTTTCAAAAGGATCATACCTTTCTTCTTTAAGTTGGATAAACATCCATGTTCTTCTTTGACAGAGATTTTACAACTCTTTATTCGACAGAAGAAAGATCGTCTGGAGCCAGAATACACACGCGTCCTTCCAGTGTGACAGTCACTGTGAACTGGCAACCCAGCTTCCATAGCAGAAGGGGGCAAGAGAAGAGGTGGAAAGGAATATTTTCAAATACTTCTAAAATTTACCTCCTAATGTTTTCAGATCATCTACAGTGTTTTAAGAAATTGAGAAAATAAATGATTATTTAAAATAACAGCGTGATTGTACAGTAAATCCTAAACTGAACATGCCAAGAAGTGGGGTTTTCGAGCAATCACATTTTGACAATTCAAAACACTTGCAACTGATCTACTTCCTCCTGCAGGAGATAGATAATAAACTTAAATAAAAATTGAATTAAGAAATAAAAACTCAACTACAACAGTAATCAGTGGCATAGAACATCATTATTTTTATATCATAAATGATGATTTGGCACTAATCATTTTCAGAGAGTAAGTACTTGCATATAATATAAAGAATACTTCTGCTCTTTCATACTGAGAAGAACTAACCCAGGTAAGAAAGAATATTTGTCTTTCAGCATATACCTAAGTAATGAAAACTCCAATAATTGTTTTGACCCCATATAATACCTTCTTAGAAAAATTTCATCTGCTTATATAAAATAATGAATATGAATCCCTCAGATGTTTCCCAGAGCATCTTCATTAGAATGTACTTGTTTTCAGGTGTCTGTAGAAATCTAGGACTTCTCTTATAGCTATGAATTTTTCAACCTCTAAAGTTGGTGAACATAAAGTTCACTAAATAATACTCTTCTTGATAAAACCTTAATTAGCTAGTTTAAAAAATTACACAGTTGTACTTTCAGGTAACAATTATATTTACAGAAAATGGTAAGCATGCTAAATAAATGAGTACTTACTTTTGACATCTATTAGCTTCTGTCTTGGTGAAATATCAGAAGAAGAAAGCTGTTCCTTTACTTTGGCAACATCTTTAGGATGTAAGAAGTCAAATAAGCTTTGTCCAGTCAAACTAGCCTATTCATAAGGCAGAGGTTCATTTAAAAATCAGTGCCACATTGTTTTACATTTCCTCACACAGACATATGATAAATATTCTGTATTAAAGGCTGATTTTCTTAAGCTCAGAGATATATGTCCATTATATGGCAAGACACTGACATAGAAGCACGGTGATATTGGGAGATGGAAAAAAAAAATACATGCGCTCAGAACTATTCTTGCATATACACAAACCACATACAAATGCCTAACTCCCAATATTCAGTTAAATCTTGTTACTGTTTTTTTTCTAAAATTTTTAGTTTTAGATGGACTCAATACCTTTATTTTATTTATTTATTTTTATGTGGTACTGAAGATGGAACCCAGTGCCTCACATGTGCTAGGCAAGCACACTACCACTGAGTTACAACCTCAGCCCTTGTTACTGTTTTTAACATCCCCCAATTCACATATTATGTATATATCACTATGATTGACTTTGTACTTTTTTATCCTTTATAAAAGCAAAAAAATTACATTATAGAATAATATGTAAGTCACAGAATATCTGATTTTTATGCTATGACTTAAAGAGATTGCTATACTCTAAAAAAACAAACCAAATACTCCAAAAAGCAAAAATATCCAACCCAGAAAACTTCTCACTTCCCATTCCACGAGTCCCACATGCAGATCACACCTAAATCTAAATCAATTCCAGGGCCACTCAATCAACTGCCTCTTACTCTTACTCTCTAGACTCTTTGAACTTCTAGACTCTCAGCCCCCGATATCTTCCTCCCCTCCTGACAGCCTCACAGACATTCCACTTCACATGTGAAGCCCTGCCTGACCACAATGATCACACCTCTTCTGAACTCCTGCATTACCCAAGTAGACATTCCTATGGAGGATAGATCAGATGGACCAGCTGATAAGAGAAGACAGATATACTAAAAAATTAGCAACCAGACTTATGTGCCAGGCTGTTGTGTGTTTGGGTAATAGAAGTGAATGTCCATAATTCTCTACTTTGGAGCAAGTCAGGTTTCTGAATCTGAAAAGCCAACTAGACCCTGTATCAGAGGAACCCCAACATCTTTCTGAGTAGCCAGTGAGCCTCTTAAATGGCCTCTGATGTACAAAAGCCAGTGCCCAGTGGAACTGGACTCTGTGTCACTAATTTGGAGCTTAAGTGCGACCCTGCATCATCAGTTATCTTAGCTTGGTGTGCGTGCATGGTGATCTCCAACTCCAATTAAAGGAACCATCAGGTCCTGCACCACTTCTGTGTCCCCAGCTGTACTCAGCTGGATGATTAACTGGTTCTCAATCCTTCTGTATAAAGGTTTCATAATACTTCTTTCCTGTTATTTAACTCATTACCCATAAATGCCTCATATCCTCCCAACCTTGAAAACAGAGGGGAAATAATGGGAGTTATTCAAGATCAAAGCTGTGATCTACCTGATTTCTAATACTCTGTCGGATGCGTTTCAGTACTGTAGTTTTTGAGTAGTTAGTTGAAATTAAACAGTGTTCGGGAATGAGGTAATCACCAAGTCAGTTACATAAAAGGTATATCTTGGATTTGCTGCCAGAGTTGAAATCAAAAGCTATTATGCAATGTATATAACAATAATAAATAATAATGCTGCCTCTTGACATACAGAAGGGTGACTAACACTTTGCAGACACTCCAATTTGGTATCTTTTTCAGTCACTGCATCCTGAGAGACAGGTATAATCATGATTTCCAGTTTTTACATAGAAGGAAGCAAGGGCCCAGGAACATTAAGCTGCTAAAAATCAAGAAAGGAACACCATTCTCAGTAATAAAAATCTAGCCTCTTTCCAAGTATCTCCCCATTTCTCCAGGAATTCTAACTTAGCAGAACCTAATCCCATATCCCATGGATTAGCTGTTCAGAAACAGCTTCAGAAATATCCATTTGTTAAAAAAATTAAACATTGGAAAACATCCTCAGTTTTGGATACCTGATCATAATTAAGTACTTTGGAGACTGACTTAGAAACGAAGAGAATTTTTCCTCTTTCGCATCCAACCACAAACAGGAAGCCTTCTGCAATCTAGGATTTAAAAAAAAAAAAAAGGTGTAAAATATCTTATATCTTACATTAGTTCAGATGCTGAAGAAAATAAGTGGTAATAAAACCAACAGTGGTGACTGAGATGGTAAAAATCAATTTTCAGAAACTTTTTTAAGATGTAAAGACTGACAGGATTATCAAACTGAATCCTAGTCTAAACTAATGTTTTTGACATGGAAACTTTAGTCATAGAATATTTAGTTGAGATATTTCCTAATATAATATATAGGAACTCTAGTCATCAAAACACACCCACGTGAGGCTGAGGTAGGGGAAAAGGCTGGTCAGGAAAGGCTGGACACACACTTTACTGGACACCTTCACATACCTTCTGAATAATGCTATCACTCACTCAGAAACACACTGTAAACATTCTAACATATCCTCATCTCCCAAGGTATCTACCCAGCAGATTCTCCTGTGACACAGCCAGTAGGGAAATGGAGATGGACAGACACACGAGCCTGGCACTCCCACTTGGCATTCCTTGAACTTATTTTTACCAATAAGAAACAAATGAGGTGAATTAGGCAGAAATATTCGAGGAGTTCCATGGTTACATTTATGAAGTTATGACTGAAAAAAATACAAAGATTTGTGAGAAAGCTTCCCAGAAATACATTTCCCTATCCTTAAAAATTATTATTTTGTTATCTGCAAAACTTCCTATTTATTCCTGTTAGGAATACTCTTTCTATTTAACTGTTGAAATAAAAGAGCAACTTTCTAAAAAACAAATAGCAACAACAAACTCTCGGGGCTGGAGATGTGGCTCAGGGTAGAACACTTGCTTAGCATGCACCAGGCCCTGGGTTTATCTCCAGCACCAAAAACAAAAACAAAAAACCTAAAAGAAAAAAAAAAAAATAAAGGAAAACATATATGAAGACATAAGAGTATGGCTTAAGGCTCACGCCATAGCAGACGACCAAGTACTTCTCATCTGCCCAAATAAGCCAGTCACAAGTCATATCTTCCATGGCAGGCCTCCAGACTGTGGCTGAATACTCACGCACATGGAGGAATGTGGACGGAAACGCATTGACTAACAACCCATCTGCAAGCAGTGACTGTTAGTGGTCAGACAACCAGATCCTGAAGGAACAGGACAGGAGTTACAAGGCTCTAAAAGAGGTGACAATACCTCTACACACCCTTAGGAGAGGCCAGGAGTTCATGTTACAGACAGGCCACAGGGCCCCACCTTGGTCTCTCCTTCACTAATAAGGCACGCCCATTTCTGGCTTCAACTTCTAGATTAAAAGAAATGTGGTATAATACAGAGTCTTGTATGTCTGAACAGAAGCAAAGAAAATCTGCCTCCTACTCACAAAGGAAAGGACAAATGCCACTTAGACATAGATCTCTTCACTTACCTTAAGGATTAGGTGCCTGAGCTCATTATCCTGAATAAATGGAGGTCTATAATCATCTCCTAAATAAGAATCTGTCATGCCTAAAAATAAACAGACCAAAAAATTATTGAAAATAGAGTAGAGAGGGAAATGAGGTAAGTTCTCAGTGAGCCCTAGCAATGCTATGTTGCTCTGCCCCAGAGGACCACGAGGCTGGGAGCATTTCCTCTTCTGGCATGTGCAGACCTCTTCTATAAATGTTCTCTTCTTCCATTATTACTAGAATAAAAACTTTCTTTTAGGTTGTAAATCCTTGGAACTACTTATTCGTTTGTATTCAAATGCACAACTTGTAAAAGCTTTAAAAAGAAGCAGTATAAAATGCATGTGCAACAATATTCAAGAATCTGAAAGAGTTAATTTGATAATTTCTTAAGCTTATTAAAACTCGCCATAAAAGTTCCCCTGGATGGGGAAAGCCTAGAATTACACACAAATTTTATGGATTTGTAGTATTTTCAACTAAAAAAACCCTTAAAAGATTATTTGGAGACTTCTGATAATATACAAAAATATGTAAAATACAAACTAAATAATTCATTTTAAGACTTTAACACAGAGCTTATTATATTGAAATTAAAGTCTCTAAAGCAACCGAAACATTGACAAAAAGATCAGAAACTCCTCAAACCAAAACCGGGGTAAAAGTTTGACAAACCACCCGTGCTGAGGGCATCTAACCCCGACATGTGATAGCCCATCATGACCACAAGGGGGTGCAAAGGCCAAGCCACAGAACCAAAGTGAAAGATCCTCAGTGCAACCTTGATGCAGAAGCAAATCCACTTTCCCCAACTTCCCTTTGTGAGAGATGGGTGGGGTGACACCACAAGACATTTAAACCACAAACTGGCCCTTGGATGGACCTGCAGCCCACACTCACTAATTACCTAAATGACAGGGGGAAGAAAACCTAGAAAACCAAACCTCATGCCATGTGGGTAACATTTTCTCCGACTAGTAGCACCCCAAAAAGCCCAACATAAGCAAAAGGAAATCTCCTCCATCCAAAAGAACATGCATCATAGGCTGCAAAGAATTCCCCTGAATGATTTCTCCCTGTTATTATGACACAGCAGCCTGGTGGACTGCAGCAGGAGGGAGTTGAGAGGGATTGAAAGACACAGACAGGGTACAGGGCCAGGGTACAGCAGTAGAGATTCTGAGCACTACAGGGACATTTCCAGGTCTGGCCTGAAGCAAGGCTGGCAGAGCACACACAGCAGAAGCAAGCTAGGGAAAATCACCTGTCAGTGAAAATCACCAAAACAGGTAGCCTGACCAAGCAAGGGAGAGAGGACGTGCTGAAGAGTAAAGAGGGCAGCACAGGTAGGGCTGAGGCTCCAGCAGGTTAGCCAGCGCACAGAGGCTGAGATATTCGTGCACCTGCAACAAGCTCTAACACACATGTTTTTCTTTTCTTTTCCTTAAATATCTTTTGTTTTGATGGAACTTTATTTGTTTATGTGTGGTGCTGGGAATCGAACCCAGTGCTTCCCACGTGCTAGATGAGCACTCCACCACTAAGCCTCAACCCCAGCCCCACACACATGCTTTTCTGAAAGCAAAATCTACAAGGCTTCACTTTTCTACAATATTGGTTAGGGGTGGCAGAACTCAAAGTTACCCCAAAGGACAGTTACCAGCACTCTGACCACCACCTCCCCTATTAGAAAACTATGCTAGCACTTCATAGTCATTCATTCTTCACTTTTTTTAAAAAAAATTTTTTAGTTGTTGATGGATATTTATTTATTTATTTATTTCATTTATTTATATGTGGTGCTGAGAATTGAACCCAGTGCTTCACACACGCAAGGCAAGCGCTGTACCACTGAGCCACAACCCCAGTCCTTAACTCTTTACTCTTAAAAACAACCCCAAAAGGTAGGTGCATCATCCCCATTCTAGACATATGGAAATGAGGATTAGAATGTTAAATGACTTGTGTAAATCACACGGCTATCAAGTCAAGGAGCCTGGATTAGGAAGTTTGCTACTGGAGCCTACAAACATGAACCACTCCATGCTACCACCACTGGCATACAGGCTGCAAACAGGATGCCCACGGGCTCTCTGAAAGCACATGCTGCAGAGCTGGGCCTCTCCAGATGTGGTCTGCAGACCACAGTGAGTGGCAAAGCATGGGGAGAGGAAGGACAGAACTGAAGAATACGCAGTTTGGGCCAGGCGCAGTAGCGCATGCCTGTAATTCTATCAACTCAGGAGGCTGAGGCAGGAAGATCGTGAGTTCAAAGCCTGCCTCAGCAATGGCGAGGTGCTAAGCAACTCAGTGAGACCCTGTCTCTAAATAAAATACAATATAGGGCTGGGGATGTGGCACAGTGGTTGGGCATCCCTGAGTTCAATTCCTGGTGTGTGTGCATACACAAGCACTTCATATTCTTTTATACATATATATAAAAGAATAAGCAGTTAGACAGATTTACAGGAATGTTAACATTTTCATATCGTCCAACATCTTGATCACTTTCCCAGTTATCAACTGTATTCTACAACAGGTGGGGAGCAGCATCAGGGTACACTTGACCCCCACCCATTTAGTTTGAAAAGCAGTACGGAGAGTGTAGTGGAAAGAAAGTCATTTCAACAACTGTCTGCCTTTAAAGTAATTATGGTATGGACCCAAGATAACACGGTCCACACGCAGCCCCTTGAAGGCCCAGCTTCTACGCTTTGGCAGAGCAAACCTGGTATACTGTACCAAGTGCACTGGATGCAGATCCAATTTCCTAAGTCATCTCACATAATGGGGAGCAGCACTAACTGAACACCCTGGTGAGGCTGTGTGGACACGCACCTGACCACTCACTTCAGCTCAGAAGGACCGGAGGCAAAAATTGACGCTCTGCTCCAAGGAATCCCCTGTGGATTTAGACAGTGCCTCCTCCCTGCCAAGCTCCCACAGCCTCCCACAGCACTCAGACCTCTGCTGTGACATTTACCACAGTGGGTTTTAATGATTTTGCCATCAGTCTCTCCCTCTTATTTGGTCATGAACCTCTGGAGGGCAGAGACCTCGACTCATTCATTTTTAAACTCTAGCACAGAGCAGGCACATAGTTCAATGCATTGGCTGATCCCCAGCTTAGGTTCTCCTTCCTCAGGACCTTGCTCACATGAAAATACATGGGTAATTTGAAGGTTGCAATCAAATGACCTCAGTTGAGCCTGCAAATTTTCATGGCTACAAGATTCAAGAGAAATGCTGCATACACTTTATCAAGCCCCACTTATGGGCAAAAGAGAACCTTACTACACGATAGTCTATAATGAATGTAAGATCTCCAATCCCACTCCCAAAAGGAAGCCCCAGGAGTAATACGGCTCTCCACTAAGTGACTTCAATTGGACCTGGCAAAGTCCCTGTAGGAGGTCCAGGTAATTTCCTTTTCTCTGAAATAGATGTTCCTTGAAAAAGATGGCTTGCAATGTAGAACAGAGATCTAGATTAAGACCCTCGGTCAACCTTTGTTCATTCCTTTTTTATGTTTGAAGCCAAATTTTGCCATAACCTTTTAGATCTTTATCAATCTTCAGACTCTCCTCTGTGTTCTTCAGCTTGCTACTCTGCCAGGTCGTATCTTCTCAACGTAAGTGTGTATCAAAAACATTGTGATATCTAAAACTTGATTTTCTACTCTCATTACCCAGCCCCTCAAATGTGACTGGAGTTATTTGCAAACCAGACATGGTCTCTGCTATATATAGACACATATGCATCTATTACACTTCAATTTAAACGTCAGGTTCAACCTGGGGGACTGCTAAGGTCAGACACAAGTATGCACACATCAAAAGACCAGGGCAAAGGACCTGGTACCCCAGACGATACCTGACACTAGTAAGGTGTGATATATTTTAAAGTGCATCTGACAAATCTGAGTGAAGTTTGAAGGGAAACTGAATTCAAGGAGACTATTTTCAAACAGAAACCTCCCAATGCCTTTATATCATAACAATTAATACTACTCTTCTGAACTTGTCAAATGTTGATATATACAAAGGGCAAGTAATATTTTCTTCAGATTGCATTTGGGAAAACAAGTAGAAAGTAAAGACTTCAAGTTCACATCGTAAGCTTGAGACAAAGCTTTCATTAGAACCCAGTCTTCTGTCTTTCACTTTCATATTCTTGCCACATACAGACTGTGGACAAACACCAAAATCAATGCCTATAAACTGAAGACACATTGGAATAGAATCTCAATAGCCGGGAACAACAAAACCAACCAACCAGAGACATCAATTAGAGAAGACACCAGAAGCCTCCAGGGGAAGCCCTTCTCAAACTCACCTTTTACAGACTTCAGGTGCTGAACAGCCATTCTTAAAACTGTGAGTTTGTCCAGTTTACGGGCCACAGGATTGCACTGAGGGATCATGGCAGACAGTTCTTCAATCAGGTTATTCATTTTATCTCTTCTTCGCTTTTCAGTTTGGCTATGAGCTTCTCTAAGAGGGAGAAAGAACCTTCTTTTTATTAACATTCAGCAGACCAGAGTCACCCCAGAGTCACTCCCTGGAGCATGATGAGCCAGGCAAGCACCCATGCTCTTCTGCCCAACTCTGGCCCTGCAGGTGTCATTTAGGGAAAAGGAAAGAGCTGCTGGGAACAGCAAAAGCACTCAGAAAATCCCTGTTTCTCGGGCTGGGATGTAGCTCAGTGGTAGAACACTGTCCGAGCATGCTCAAGGCCCAGGCTTCCGTCCCCAGGGCAGCCCTCTGCTACTGCCTTGCTTTAGGTTTTTGCATGACCCCAAAAGCCTTTTCAATGCATGTTCCTTTCTCCAGTGTTTCCCTCTTCTAGCCTATTACAAACATCTTCCGGAAGTCATCTTCCTAGTCCTCTAGACTCATTTGCAGTGCCCCCGAGGAAGAGCCAAGCTCCCTGATTCCATCTGAGATTCTTCAGGACCTGGTTCAAGCCTTCCTCTCCAGTTCCACCTTTCCACATCTTTTCCTGACAGCTCCAAATATCATCTGGCAACAACACCCAAAGCACCTGCCACATGGAACACACCTTCCACAACTCACTCTTCACCAGGCTTGGAATGTCTTTTCTCTGCCTGCTATAGTCTTTTAAAAAATAAAAACAAAAAACCTGTTCTATTTTTAAAACCAAATTCACTCATTCTTCTGGAGAGCCTTCGCTGACTACTGCATGATCAACCACTCGCCTTTGTCAGCTACCTCAGTACCTTTAATGCCACCATCACAGTTTATCACATCTTAGACACCATCACTGTAAGATGCACTCACAAGGAAAGAAAAATACTCTCAATTAGCAGGAGTATGTCACAGATGAAAAGACATTTCCACAGATGATAAAATATACCAAGAAAAAATGCAGATGTCAGATTTCAAGAATTATGCTGTTTTATTTCCAATATTTTGCTCTGAACACATGTCTGTTTCTCCTGCAATACTCGGAGTGTGTTAACTCTGGAAATCCCATGTAAGAAGAATTTGTGGAGGGGGCAGCAATTTGATGGGAAAGAGGAAAAGTGGGAGGCTTGCCCTGATCTGTTTTTATAGAGACTTTCAATCAAATGGAAACAATGTAATTTTCCCAGATTGCCAGAGTGAGAGACATGGCGGGGTACTTACAGAGACCTGCCAGAGCTAATATACCACCACCCAGTCACTTACCCTTAGCAATGCCACTCTGAGGACACAGTGGGCACTTCAGGAGTGAACTGGATGGAATTCAAATGACATTTACACAAAAATTTAGTTATCTACTCCTTCACTGATCTATTCATAAGCAACTTTTAGATTAAAATTTTCTGATTTAAAGAATGTTGTAGCAATTCTCTTGTGAGAACGATCACCTCTTTGTCCCAGAGTTACCCATCAGCATGGGCAGCAGCAATGGCCTGGAGGGAGACGAGTGCAAGGCGGGAGCAAGACCACCCTGGAGAGCAACTAACAGGTACGCAGGCGCTGGGAAGCTCTGAGGGAGGTGAAATTATCAGCTTTGAACAAGGTAGTTTACTTGAAGGAGCTGTACCTGAAAAGATTTGGGGGGGGTCGGGGGGCGGGTTCATTAAGGAAAGATGTACTTATTGAAGGGTTGGTTTTTTTATTGATTTATCAGCACTCAATTCTAAGTAAAGCAACTGCTCCCTTGAACTATGCAAGTGTTTTGTAGAATCAAGTCAGAAAACAGAATAAATAGAGAAAATGCAAATTGTAGAAAACAATTTTATTGTTGTTTAAAGAATATGTGGAGCTGGGCGCAGTGGCACATGCCTGTAATCCCAGCGACTCAGGAGGCTGAGGCAGGAGGATCGTGAGTTCAAAGCCAGCCTCAGCAACTTAGAGAGGCCCTAAGCAACTCAGTGAGACCCTGTCTCATTGAAATAGAAAAAGAGCTGCGGATGTGCCTTAGTCATTAAGTGCTCCTGGGTTCAAACCCTGGAACCAAATAAAAAAAAAAAGAAAATGTGGAAATGAATGACTAAGGGTTTCTGTTGAAGGGTTTCTAACATCAGATGCTCTTCAGATGCAATTTTGATTTCCTTGTAGTATGAATCTGCTGTTCCCAGTACTTAAAGAAACTAATCATTGTTTTTAATAAACAGCTATTCTGAGAGAAATTCAAAGGCACAAAAGTCAAAATGTTATTTATGTAGATAGAAAGATAACAGGTCACTGATAACATTGCTTTCAGAGCACAGCAAGTGAGACTCACAAATGAGTTCTATCTTCGTGTTGTTTTAGTTTCGCTGAAGGTGTGTGTGTGTGGAGGGGGACCTTTTCCACCCACCATGTACCATCTCACAATTCAATGTACCCAAAGGACTTCACTTTTACTTGTTGTTCTTCATCTTCCATTCTACAAAAGAGCAGGATAAAATGTCAAACTACATGAAATACCTCTCCTGTCATTTCTGAGAGAGAAATAAATGTGAGATTAAGATGATCATCCCAGTTCCTATGAAACCTTTAGCCATAAACGCTACGTTGAACACCTAAGAACCCCAAATGATTACTACATTACATGAGCTGCTTTCCTACGGAAGCTGCTGGGCAATGCCATCCCCACTAGGGAAAGATGGCCAATGGTAATTGACAATGCACAATAATTGGTGTGCTACTTGGAAATAATCTCATGCCAATCTTGAAAAAGGAGAAAAATTTTCATAGAAACAGATCTAGGGATGCAGCTCAGTGGTAAGGCACTTGCCTACCATGACCCAATGTTCTGGGTTCCACCCCCTGCACTGGGAAGAAAAAATAAATAAATAAATAAATAAATAAATAAATATCTATATATATATTTGTAAAGAGAGAGAGAAAGAGAGAGAAAAGAGTACTTTCTTGTAAAATAATTGCTGGCTTAACAAACAAATTTTTGACAGTAGTACTAAAACAGTCTGAAAATACATTAAGAATCTCAGACCTTCAAACAAAAATAACCTTCTGTCTAATCATCATTCTGGATAATAAGATGCATTATGTAAACTGAACCTCTGATCACTTGCAATATTAATTTTCACATTAGCACAGTCCTTGCATCAGAAATGTACTCACCAGTCCATCACTAAGTGCAATACATTGATGGTGATTCTCAACATTAAAAAATTATACAACTTAAGCAGTTTATAAAAATATGTATTAAAAATTCATTTCCGAGGCAGGCGTAGTGGTGAACTCCCATACTCCTAGCAGCTCAGTTGGGAAGTTGAAGCCAAAGGATCACAAGTTCAAAGCCAGCCTGAGAAACTGAGCAAGGCCCTAAGCAACTCAGTAAGACTCTCTCTCTTAAAAAAAAAAAAAAAAAAGAAGAAGTTGGGTTGTTGCTGCTCAGTGGTTAAGCACCCCTGAGTTCAATCACTGGTTTAAAAAAATAATATTTAAAAAAATAAAAATAAAAAATATATATAAACACACACACACACACACACACACACACAGACACTTCCAAATCTATCATTTTGCTTTATATGTCTCCTTCCAATCCCTTTCCTAAACATGTACACACTCATATAAAATCAGCTCTGAACTGGACACGGTGGCACACACCTGGAATCCTAGCAGCTCAGGAGGCTGAGGAAGGAGGTACCAGAGTTCAAAGCCAGCCTCAGCGAAAGCAAGGTGCTAAGCAACTCAGTGAGACCCTGTCTCTAAATAAAATACAAAATATGGCTGAGGATATGGCTCAGTGGCCGAAAGCCCCCGAGTTTAATCCCCAGTTCCAAAAAAAAAAAAACCTCCTCTATTTCTACTTGCCTTGAACAACCATGAATATTCTCACAGTCAAACTCAATGAAGGTTTGTCTTAAATTATGTAAAATACTCCAGTATGTTTTCAATAACTTTGGGGGATACAGGATACCTAAATACCACCATCCTGATCAACTGAGAGGACAAAATCCGGGTTGCCTGGCTGCCATGGAAGGCCTTCATGTCCTCACTGATACCCACCCACATACCACACAGCACGTGGTTCCCCAAACAGTAGGTAGGTCATTCCTCTGGTGCTCACCCTGCTTTCCCTGGGCCCTCTCTCCACATCTCTACCTCTTTTGCACCTCAGTAACTTCCAAACCGGCAGAAATTCTCAGGTCCAAAAACATCTACCCTTGCAAGTCTTTCCTGGCACCCAGTCACACTCCCCCAGCATGGTGATAGGAGAGGCTCTTCCTTTAAAGTTCCTCAGCAGATCACCCTGTCCTAGAGCAGGCAGTATGCTCTGTGTCACCAAACAGCCTCTCAATTCCCTGAGGACAGGACCCTCTTAGACACAGACATGAGAAGACAAAGCAATGCATCATGGCATTGCTTCCTCTCTCCTCAAGGGGGCCCTCTTCACCCTCCACACTATGTTCCCAGCATATCATGAGAGCAACGCGTTTTACTAGGTGTTTCCCCAAAACACCTCTTCACACAACAATGTTCAGAGGAGAAACATGCAGATGATGAGGGCTCTAATGTAATCCGTCCATCCTACTTGGAGGGGGAGTGACTGGGGATGACTGTGGGCACGTGGGACAGGGCTAAAGGTGGAGGATCACAGTCGGGCGTGACCTGGAGGGTTTGTGCTTCCTGCTTCTTTGCTTCCTGACCCCACCATCCTTGGAGCAGCTCTCCTCCCCCGGGCCCTTCCCTGGGCTGTACTGCCTCGCTGTGGGAACACAGGAAAGGATTCACCCATCTTCACCCTAAGAAACCCTGAGCCAGAAATAAACTTGCCCCCCTCTAAGATGTATTCCAGGTATTTTGGTCAGGGCACAAAAAAGTGACTAGAACCCAAATCAGTGACAGGATGCAGGGTCATTGCTATGACTGATTTGACCATGTGTTTAAGATGCCTATGGACGTGGTGGTTTGCAGGAGCACTTTTGAAAAGGTCAGAGATGCAAGCTGGAAAAGCTTCAGAGCACTGTAAAGGAAGACAGCCTAAGGGGCAAATCTGCTGGGAGCCCAGAAGGGTAGAAAGCCAATAGGAAAAGGTACCGTGTCCCTGAGCTTTCAGAAACAAATGAGGGCTTCCCTGGGTATTGGGCTGGAGGCCACCACCTGTGCTATTCTCTGGCAAAAATCGCAGGTATGTTCCGCCCCTGTCCTGACAATGGTGGGAGGCGGAACTCAAGGGGAATGGCCTAGTCTGACAAAGGAAATTTCAAGACACCACGACATTCAGTCAGGGGCATGGACAGTGCGGGCAGTTTTTTCCTGCTTTACCATGAGTGTCAGGAGCAGAAAGCAGAGCTAAAGGCATTGAAAAACTGACTTTTGGCCAAAAACGAGTAAGGATGGCGCCAAGGAGGTGTTTCTGTTGAAGAGAAAACAAGTCCTCGAAAACATGCTATGCACTACACAAAGGGACAAAAGTTGGAAGGAAGCCTTCAGGGCAGCTCAGGAAAGTGCAAGACCAACCCGCCAAGGGTCCAGAGTACAGGACTGCAACTTCCTCACAGAAGAGATTATGTAGGTCATCTGCTTCAAATGGGGGGACTATGAAGGTGTTTTTACCATGGATGAGCTGCCCAGGCCCTCAGCGCCTGCTGCGGCCCTGATCCCAGGTACCTGAGCTATGGAGCGGCTCGGCCCAGAAACTGGCCTCATGCAACTGGCAATAGTCCCTCTGGAACTCACAATGCCCCACTTAGAGGGCAATGGACAATTCCACCAAGAGTCCCGGGAGACAGAATCTGGAAGGATGCCCTTCGGGACATGAGAACAAATTCAGGACAACCCAGAGCATCTTGGTGAACTACCCATCGTCTAGGGAGTGGAGGTTGATGTGGGCTCCCACCATGAAGACTCCAGAGCTCCTTTCGACCTAAAGGAACACTTTCAGAGGGCAGAGAGGATAAACCAGGATCTGCAGAAACTGCGGGACCTAGTGAAACACATTGACATGCTTCTAGACAAGAAGAAAGAGGGCAAAAACAATGACCCTATGTTCTCTGATTCCCCTCTGGACAAGGATCTCCAACTGGGCGGTAGTAGTGCCTCTCCCCAGATGGATCACGGCAGTCGTCAATAGCACGAGGCTTCCCAGGCCTTGCCCAAGTAAAAACCACCAGAAAATGATGACATCAGCCCATTTCCAGAAATTTCACCCGGGCTGGAAAAAGGTGAACCTATTGAGGTGAGCATGGAGTTGCTTGATCGCAGAGCAAGGGATGGGCTCACTGGGGGTGCCAGGTTGCACAGCATGGAGTCACTTCTTCTACCTGCTGTGAAGCAGGGGTAGACCCCAGTACACCAAGAGATGAGCAATGAGAGAAGGACGACAGCAAGAAGAGGAGCTGGGGAAGAGGTATAAGGAGAAGGCCAAGGAGCACTGAGAGACACAAGAGTGGGGAGGAACAAAGGATTTTACCAAAGAAACTGTGTGTGTGTGTGTGTGTGTATGTGTGTGAGAGACAAAGTCTGTATGCGTGTTCTCTGTGTTGAATGTTCAATGAGTACTGAGAGTTGACATTTACTGTTGGGTTATTTTTGAGAAGAAAAAAAACCTAGATTTCCATAAATGAACAAATATTGACTTCATTGCTGCTGATGTTACAAGTGTCTAACTCATTCTCTTTCTCTTGCCAGATGATAAGCCAGGAGACTGGCACTGAAGACAACCCCTCACGCTCAGCTGGACAGCCAAAGGAGGGGGACTCGCCTTCCCACTCAGAAAGCACATCCTGTCTCAGCATCAGGTCCATCGCCCGCTGGCTCCGAAAGCAGATGGCCTCCTGCCTACCGGGGAGAAAGCGCCCCGAATTGGCCACCAACGAAAGGATGGAACCAAAGAAAGGATCTTTCCTTAGATGCAAGAGAATCCAATCTCGTAATCCCGTAAGCTAGGAAACCCTATGCACCTCTATTCCATAGTTCCCAAAGTTTCAAGGTTTTGTTTTTTCCCAATAAAAAATGTTGTTGTGGTGGTTCACATCGTCCTCCACTTCCATCACATCACGTCGGCCCAGGTGGAAATGATATGTGTAGTATAGAAGAGTGGTGCGCATGCTCAGAATATCTTGGGTGGGACAGTATGCTTCCAAAACCAAAGGCATTCCGGGTCTCTCCCCCACCATCCCTTCCTACCGGATTCCCCCCACCTCACGTATTTTATTATTTCACGCCTTTCATCCTCTCTCATCCTACCTCATCTCCCCACCACCTGAAGGCAGCAGGACACCTGTCAGACTCCCACATGGCAGGATGGTTCTCGAGGATCTTCTGGGTCTTGAGCAAGTGAGAGCCACAGGGCAAGCTCATTCCAATTGAGAGTGTTCTGGACTCTCCAACAGCAGTCCTGATGATTCTGGCAAACCAGACTGGTTCTGGCACATGGTTCTGACTCGCTCCGGCATGCTGGTTGTTGCTACCAGTTGGCTGGCATTACAGGCCCACGGGAGACCAAGGGAAGGCCTGGGAATGCTGCTTACCCACCCTAAAGTGTGGCTACCTTCACTCATAAGATGAGGAACATGGTACCACAGACTTCACAGGGTTGCTGGGAGAAGGAATGAGACAAAGCAAGCACTCCATTGATGCTCCTGGTGGTGGTGGTGGTCATCATGTTCCTGAGGATCTCTGCCAGCCTCGATTCATGGAGTATCCAGGAGAGAGGTATCCAGTGCAGCCAAATCTCACTGAAGCCATTTCACCACAGCTTAGGTTTCTTTCAGCAGAACTTGAATTAACCAAGGCCACTCGCAAACCCACTGCAAGGTTCTCTCTGAAATTCCTCTGCAATATCAGTAAAAGTGCCCCTAAGGTCAACCCCTTGGAGGAAGCCTGGACTCGCTCTTCCTGCTCACTCTCCCTCTGTTGCCAGGTCACCTCCTGTGGCCACTGTCATCTTCCTCCTTCACCGCAGGTCCCCTCAAAAGTCCTTCTCCAGATTCTACCACCACCTCGTGTGACCTTCATCCTTCAGGTGAAACCCACATGAGTGTTTAGTCTCAAAGGCCTTCCTTCCCTCAATGTCAACTTCCTTAGCTCCTTCCTCCTTCCCTTCCTCACTTCCACACACACTGGGCACCTAGGAACGCCAGATACCTGGAGAGCTTAACATACCAACACAAGATGTCTGCGACTTTGGGTAAAAACAGAGTTTTATAAAAAGAGCTCAAACCATGTCCACATAGGACTACAAGCGGTTGCAGGTCACAGTAGTCTGCAGTAGGAAAGAATCATGCAGCTCGGGAGGAAATGATTTTCAAGGTTAAGAACAGATCAAGGAATAGGGCCCTTTGACCAATACAGTGCATGCTCAAGTCACACACACGTCTCTTCACAGCCAGACTTCTCACTTCTCCACCTCTCTGACAACGCCATCCCACTTCACTGGCTCACGAGAACATCCTCTTCCCCTCGGCCTACTCCCTGACTTCACCAACATCTGGAGTCACAAAAACTCTGCAAGGAAGACATTGCTACCTTGGTTTCATACAGGAAGCCACCTAGGGTTAAAAATATATTCACTGTTGTGAGAAGTACCATGATACGGGGCCTGGACCTTATAGACACTAAACCAGTAGCTACATAGTGCTGCAAATTTTCTTTTCAACAGTTTTGGAAGATGCAGAAAATATTCTAGCAGGGAAATGGTACAGTTCAATAGGTTGCCTGGATTTGGTGCTGCAAGTGTCACCATGAGACTTGGTAAGAAGTATGTTGAGCCTGAATGTCAGAAATAAAATGAGAAAGGACAATGTGCTGTGTGTGCTTCACAACTATTTCAATGACTGGTGTTTAATTTTCACCTCAGCAATAATGGAGGGAATGGCTCCATCCTGCACTAGCCTGGCCACAGAACGTGAGGAATTCAACAAAGCTAAAATGAGGTTGATTCCAATGATGCCTACAAGAAATAGCTGGTGTAAGTTCTGAATGGCAAAAAAACCTCTTCA
Source organism: Glaucomys volans (assembly GCA_020662805.1). Taxonomy (NCBI): domain Eukaryota; kingdom Metazoa; phylum Chordata; class Mammalia; order Rodentia; family Sciuridae; genus Glaucomys; species Glaucomys volans. The sequence continues at coordinate 15,896 of JAJEJO010046449.1, read as the reverse complement.
CAATCTGTTTTTAAAAAGACGACAATGAGTTTAGTTGTGATACAAAATTGGTAATAATTTTCAACCCATTTCCTGGCATACTTAGCACATGAATGACCAACCAAACCATCAGGTAAACAGAAAACCACATCCACAACCGTATGTTCATCTCCCATGAACACCAGAGTGACATCACTTAGCATAACAGTCGCTAACAAGGATTTTTCACAGAGAGAGTGGTACTGACACATGGATCTGAATAGTGTAGGGACGGTCACACTGCCCTGGGGAGCTGGAAATGAGGCAATATCCTGCTCAGCTCTCGGAAATTCTCAAAATGGCCCACTCAGACCCTAAGTCCTGGAGGGCTGGCATACAGTACGGTGACCATGCTTCCCAAGGCCATCAGCTACCTTCTTGCTAAGAGAGTAGACCACAAGTGTTGGCACCATGCGCACAGGATTCACACAGAAGACGCAACCATGAAAGGTGTTGGTGTGTTAATTCCCTTGACTGTGCTGAATGCTTCAGAGGAAGGTAAAGGGCCCAGGTGGCAAAGGCATGGCAAAGGGGCAAGATGGGGTCACTGGGGAGCTGTGAGTCAGTCAATCTACATATCATTCCTTGATGCCATCAGGAAAGGAAGTGAGCAGGACAGTGGTCAAACAATCAGCAGCCATGATCGTGTGGGACCAGTGAAGTGGGCGGGGCGCTTTGGTGCAACCTGGGCAAAAGCAAAGCTCTGCTTTCACAAGGACCAGGACGCCTCAAGGTACTGAAGCCGCTGTCAAGACAGATAATACGTAGGCGCAAGGGAACAAGGACAAAAGGGAGAAAGACCTAGTGGACAGAAATGGTATAAAGACACGTGGCTTCAACCTCATGAATAGGGCACAAGCCCAGCTGGGAAATGCAGAGAAGGAGCTGGAGGTCTTGCAGGGCACACCCCTCCACACAGTTCACACGCAGCATCACTCTGTGCCTCTGAGCTCAAGGGCTGACAGGCGTCTTTTCTTACAACACACCTTCCCACGCATGCCAGAGGTCCCACCCTTATATGCACCCCCTCCACTGGCCACACCCACCATCCCATTTTGCACTTCTTCCCCCGCCATTAGTTCCCAAACTCTCCTTCATTGGGGGAGGAAGAAGGGACACTAATTCTCCATGGCATCCACTCCCCTCCTTCTCACCCAGACGCTCCCCCAAAGCTCACTTCCTTTTGCCACTTGCTTTCCTCCATTTGTCCTTCAACCCCTGGGCAGCCCAGCTCTGCCTTAAAAATCCTCTACTTCTATGTGCATTAACTCAACTATGAATGTTCACACAGTCAAACTGACACAAGTTTTCTTTTAATGCACATCCAATACTCCAGGATATTTTGATTACCTTGGCAGGACACATGATAACCGAATACCACCATCCTGACCGACTGTGAGGACAAAATCCGGGTTGCCTGGCTACAGTGGAAGGCCTTCATGTCCTCACTGATGCCCACCCACATACTGCACTGCACATGGTTTTGAAAAACACTCGGCACTTTCTCTTGTGCTCACCCTTGCTTTCCCTGGGCTCCTTCCCCACATCCCTACCTCTTTTGCACCTTGGTAACTTCCAAACTGACAGAAATTCTCAGGTCCGAAAACATCTGCCCTTGCAAGTCTGTCCTCATATTCCCTCCACATACCCTATGTGGGTTTATCAAGTACCCTTTTCTCTCCTTCAGTACTTCAGACACAGAAGATTAAATTTTTCTTCAAGAGTAATATTTTGATTATGATGCACAAATCAATAACAATTAATGTGTTAATTTATTTCAGACTGAAAAAACTGTATGCCCAACTATCTTGAAGAAATGATAAGTAATGATTTGGATGACTAGATTTTAACATGTATTCACGAGTGTTCCATGTACCCTGATTGTGCACTGAAGTCAGTTGAGTAATAAATAATTTTTAAGCAGGACCAGCAGATTGAAAAAAAATTTTTTTTGTAGTTGTAGCTGGGGAGAGTGCCTGTATTTTATTTGTGTATTTTTATGTGGTGCTTAGGATCGAACCCAGTGCCTCACACATGCTAGGCAAGCACTATGCCACTGAGCCACAGCCCCAGTCCAATACCAGCAGATTAAAACTAAAACAAAAACACTTCTCATAATGGTCATATTCTACTTTTCTGCAAGAAAAAAACAAAAAACAAAAACAAAAAAACAAAATCTGTGAGGGGATTATGCAGTGAACACATTAGCAGCCTGATAACCCTCCCCTTCCCCAGTCCTTGCTACCACAAGGTGTTCCAATCATAACCTACAGATTTTTATTTTAATAAATCAAGACATCAAAGTCATCAAGAGCAGTGGATTTCAAAGTGTAGTCTCTAGAAGAGCAAAACATGGTTACCTGTCAGAAATGTAAACTCGCAGGCTCCACCCAGACCCACTGAACTCTGAAACTCGAAGGATGGGACCCAGAATCTGGTTGTAACAAGTCCTCCAGATGATTCAGGTTCCAGCCTCAGAGCCACGGACAAAGGTCAACTGGATTTTCCTCGTGTCTCCTTCTACCTATTACAGTATTTTTTTCTGTTAAAATTTCCCTGCTGCTTCAAAATTGCATCAATATCTAAGCAAAGCTCCTTCCCCCAGTAGTGTCATCCTCCCTTTTGGATCTCACGCTTCCTCCCATGGGGAGACACACAATATTATCTCCACTAATCTGAATCCTACCCATGTTCTTGAGTCAACTGTGGGTGGCACTACTTTCCTGCTCCAAGCTCCTTCACTTCCTAGTGGCTGAACCTCTCTTGGGATACTACCTTGTATCCTAAGTTCTGTTAGCACGAACACAACAGGGATTCTGCCCTTTATTTGCATTCATCACAGTTTCTAATACATATAGAAAAACCTACAGAAGTCTAACTGTTGTTCTAGATCAACATTTCCCAAGGTGAGGTCTGCTAGAGGAATCACCAGAGTACATGTTGGGAGAGATTTCAGGCCCCATTCCAAGTAGGATGAAGCGGAAATTCCCAGAAATGGGGCATGGGAATCTGTGTTTTCAGTGCCCGCTAAAATCCTGATCATCATGGCTATGGATGAAATACATACTGACACAACTTCAGATCTGGACTAACAGCTTCTTGGATGATGAGAACATGAAGCTAAACTCTAAACTGATGGAACAAACTGAGAAATGCTTGTCTTGTTTTAAACTTAGGGCCCACTTCTTAAGTGCATTCTATGGGTTGTAAAGTTTTACAACTACATCATACTTCGTGTACATTTTAGGGTTTAGTCCATGAATATTGTGAAATAATTTTCTTATCATTGAGTCTTCCTCAGCTGAAAATTGATGGAATAGATTTCTCAACATAATAAATTTTATCTCTTTTAATTTGCCAGACATCCATACTTCAAGAACATTTTGAAGCTATCTTTTGGTCTATTTCTCCTATGGAGGTGAAGTTAATCATTATTTGTAACAGACACTCAGCTTTCCTGCTCTTACATTCATTTATGACTTACCCTTCTGATAATGTGCAGCATCTTTCTGTTTTTCAGAATATAAGGAAAACACTGTAGGCTCCCTCATTCTCTCCAAATGGGTGAATCTGAGAGCTGGATGCTGCCCTGTCTGCTGCTAAACCCTTGGGGTCCCTCTCAGTCAACTTTGAGCATTTCTACCACTCACTTCCACCTCCACCCTTCCTTCACAGTCCATAGAGAAACAAGTCTTCGTATTTTAAGCATTGCACTACTAGTTTTTTAAAGAAAGGTCATGAAATGCCAACTCTGCTCTTGGGTCTATGGTTTCTTGTTTCTGGGGGATTCTACATCCTCCCCACTTCTCTCCTCAAACAACTTCTTTCCTCCTCCTCCTCCTTCTTTCCTCTTCCTCCTCCTTCCTATTTCCTCCTCCTCCTCCTTCTTCTTTCCCTCCTCCTCCTCCTTCCTATTTCCTCCTCCTCCTCCTCCTTTTCCCTTCTTTTCCTCCTCCTCCTCCTCCTTCTTTCCTCCTCTTCCTTCTTCTTTCCCCCTCCCCCTCCTCCTTCTTTCCTCCTCCTCCTCCTCTTCTCCTCCGCCTTCTTCTTTCTTCCTCCTCCTCCTCTACCTTTCCTCCTCCTCCTCATTTCCTCCTCCTCCTCCTTCCTTCTTCCTCCTCCACTTTCTTCCTCCTTCTTTCCTTCTCTTCCTCCTCCTCCTTCTTTCCTCCTCCTCCTCCTTTTGTAAAGTATGAAACTCTACAAAAAAATAAAAAACATCTTCCCCAGAGAGGTCATATCATTGCAACACAGTGGACGGACTTGATTTGGAAGGAGAATTAAACATGTTCTGAGCATCCCACATATATACTCTCTAAACATTCCAAAAAAAAAACTCTGTGAGGAAGACATCATTATCTCTATTTCATAAATGAAACAACTTAAAAGTGGATGTGCTGCTGGTAGAAGTGGCAGGATGCAGGACCTGGAGCTTGATAGGCACTCCACTGGTAGAAACATTGGGGGATTTTTTTCAAAAAGTTTGAAAAATACAGAAAATATTATGAAAGGGAAGGAGAATATTTCAAAACATTGCCTGTGTTTGGTTTTGCATGAACCACCACCACACTCGGACAGAAGTATGCTGACCTTGTAAGTAGAAAATAAGAAAGGCCATATGCTTTATATGCCTGAAAACAATTTGAACGATTGGTTTTACTTCTCACTTAGTAAGGAGGCAACCAGCTACCTCATGCAACAGCCTGACCAAAGGACCATGGGGAATTCAACTAATGCTAAAATGAGGTTCATACCTGCAATGCCTAGAAGAAAGGGTGGCTTTCAAGACTGAATGGAACAATCAATACATAGGCAATTTTTAAAAAGACTTCAGCAGGGTTAGCTGTGACACAAAGGTGGTAATTATTTATAACCTATTCCCTGGGGAGATTAGCATCAAATGACTAATTAATTCAAAGGTCATATACAGAAAACCAGCTGGGTAAAGGTTTCACCTTGGTCCCTTTACAACATAAATTTCAGAAAGCTAAAGACTTGTACTTCTTGAATATGAGGTGTTCCCAAAAGATTCTGTTAATGCAAGAATATTCAGAAATGAAAGGAGTACATTATGAGAGCTGTGACCTCATCAGCCCATCTAGTGTGACTGGACTCATTGATGGAAACTGCAGGCAGTGGGGTATGGCTAGAAGGGATAAGCCACTGGAGGCATGCTCTGGGAGGGTTGTTCTTCCTACAGCCCTTCCCTCTATCTCTGATTCCTGATCCTGTCAATCAGCTGAATAACTTTTATCCACTGGGGCCTTCTCCCATGATGTGCTGCCTCACCTTGGGCCCAGAGCAATGGAATCAGTAATCTAGAGACTGACACCTCTCTGACACCATGAGCCAAATATACTTTCCCTCCTCTAAGTTGTTCTTGTTGGTTATTTTGGTTGTGCAGATGCAAAAGGTGATTGAAACTGAAATTGGTACAATAAGTGGGGTTGTTGCTGTGACTAACTTGACCATATATACTTCAGAAGCCATTGGAAATAGTTTGCAGGAGCAATTTTGAAAAGCCTAGAGATGCAAACTGGAAAAGCTTTAGGACATTGTAAGCAGAACATAATGGGTGATTTTGGTGGGAGTTCAGAAGACCAGGATTCCAAAAGGAATGGGGTCGGTTGCTCATGAGATTTCAGAGGAAAATTAGGACTCAATTGGTAATTGGATTAGAGGATACTCATACTATATTCTGGCAAAGAACTTGGCTATTGTTGCCCTGAGAATTGGGTGAAGCTGAATTTAAAAGTAAAGGACTAATACATCTTGTGGAGTAAATTTCAGGACAACATGGTGGGATGGATATTGTAGGTAGCATTGAGCCAGGTTTACTGTGAGAATCAGGAACAAAGAGCAGAGCTAGAAGAGTTTAAAAACTGGCGCTTGGCCAGAAAGGTGCATGTGAACCTGGGGCCAAGGCAGTGTGCTTACTGAAGAGATTACAGTGCTTAAAAAGATGCTAAGTTAAGCACCGTGCATGGAGACAGCAGGCCAGATGCCTACCGGGCACCTCACTACAGACTCCAGGGCCGGTGTTCCACCCTATTGCCTCCCCCCAAACCTGGATGCAAACGGCAGACACTCACGCAGGCCACGTCTCAAAGCAGGAGTGGCCGGGGACACTGCAGTGGAGAAGGCAGGCAGAGTACTGACCCCAGGCTACAGCTCCAGCCAGAGCCGCAGCACATCCCCCCAGGATGGGGACACGGGAAGCTCAGGACCTGCACACTCAAAGACCCAGTCTGAGGTGCAGGGAGATGTCCCCAAATAGAAAAAAATAATAAGAGAGAGAAACAATTTTTAAAAATAGAATCAGTTCAGAAACAATTGTGAATAAGGACCATAAGCGATGGGGGAATTGAGGCTCACATAGGACAGGTGTGTTCTGATTGGGATCTCAAGGCAAAACAGGAGTCAGGCAGTCTACTCTAGGGCCCCAGTTCTTTGCAATGGCTGTTTTCAACACTTTCTTTTATTAAATTCTTCAAATAGTGCAAATGATATGCGATAAGGGGAGAGTGGCATTATCCCTTTGCAGTTAGAACTATAGCCTCCTGTGCCAGACTACTTAAGTTTAAAACTTATGCAGATTTGGCATACACTGAGCACCGTACATGCATATTCTATAACTCTTAATGATTTGGTTAGTTTGTCAAAGATCACATTAGAATTACAAAGTCAGAACTCACTGGGACCTAGAAAAAAGTGTGCTTTTAATGACCTAATCCATCCTACCCTAACACAAAAGCCTTACTAAATTATATATATATATATTTTTTAATTAAGCAAGGTACAAAATTATAGCAAGAACAACTTGGAATAAACACATAACCATTAGAGTAGGGGGATGCATGTGTCTCACAGTATTCTAGCTATGAGCATTAAATGTGCGGTGGGAATCATTCAGTAGGTATGTGTGTTCATAGGGGGGATAAATGGCATGAGATGATAAGTATATGCATTAATTAACATCCTCATCTTTTCTGGCCTCTTCCCATCTCATTATTCCTCCAAAGCAGAAACACAGAACATAAATTTCCTAGGATGGTTATAACAAAATACCACCAACTGAGAGTGGTATTTTGACTGAGAATAACAGAAATTTATTGTCTCACAGTTCTGGTATCTTGAAGTACAAATTCCAGGTGTTCAAAGGATTGGTTCCTTCTGAAGTTTCTGAGGGACAACCTGTTGTATGTTTCTTTCCTAATTTTTAATGCTTGCCAGCACCCCTTAGCACCCCGACTTGTGGAGGCATCAGAACAACACCTGCCTCTGTCTTCCCATGGTGTTTCCTCTCCTCTTTTTAAAGATTGAAAGCATGGTCCTTTTCCTCAGATGGATGTGGAGTTTGAATGCAGTCTCTGCTTCTTTGTAATCACAGGCAAATCCATCCAATCTCTCTGAGTGTCAGTTTTAAGGAAAGGGTGAACAATAATATCTTCCATCTCATAGTTGTGACGAAGTGAGATACACTTTGGAAGACCTAGAATAAATGGTGGCAACCGGAACTAAACTCAGGGCCAATGCAGTAACCTCTTTCTATCAAATGTGTGTATTTTAGTACATAAGTGCATAGAAATCTAATGGCAAAAAGAGTATAATCATAACTCAGAGATTTTTCCATTTATGAGCAAGATGGTAAGAGATCTAGATCCCTATTCTATTTTGTTATGCTTTCTCTCTTTTTGTTTTTATCTTTCTCTAAGTGTAAAGAGGATAGGCATGAACAGAGTTACAGGAGTCAAACAAATAATTCTTATTATTTTCCCCAGGATCAAGGATAGTAAATTTTATTATATACAAAAATTAAAATTTCATTTGTGAGACTATAAGTAGGCTATAATATCTGTCTTATGCAGGATAAAGGGTAAAGCATGAATCCCAGCTACTTGGGAGGCTGGGGCAGGAGGAAAGAAACTTCAAAGTTAGCCTGAGCAAATTAGTGAGACCCTGTCTCAAAAATGACATGTAAAAAGGAATAGAGGTGCAACTCAGTGGTAGGATTCTTGCTTAACATGTGCAAGGCCCTGGATTCCCTCCCTAGCATCTCTCCCCCACCCAAAGGAAAGTAAAGTATGACCAGATGTGCTGATGCATGCTTGCAATCACAGCTACTTGGGAAGCTGAAGCAGGAGGATCATCAGCTGGAAACCAGCCTGGGCAATTGAATGAGACCCTGTCTCAAAAAAAAAAAAAAAAGAGAGAGAGAGAGAAAATGTAGTGTAAAGGGTAAAGCTTGCACATAGGAGTTACTAAGACTTCTAGTTTTTCAGTTGGAAAGGATCTTGAAGATACAATTACTTTCTCATGATAAAAATATTTTCTTCAAGCTTTTCAACCAAATAATCTAACATATTATAGAAGCCAGGCTATTTTATTCGGCAAACGATCTACACTTAAAAGGGACCTTTGCAGTGGAGAATGGGGAGGCAGCATGAAGGGGAGTGAGGGAGGAGGTACTGGGAACAGAAATGGAGAAATTATATTCCCTGCATGTATGATTATGTCAAAATGAACCCCACTATCATATACAGCTATAATGGACTAATAAAAACATTAAAAACTTGGAAGTCACAAAAGATAAACTATGAATGCAAAACTAAAAACCAGTGTGTGTAAGTATGTATCATATGCTAATTGTTTCAAAAAACTATAACTATATATACCTGCAAATGTATATGGACTGACTCTAGAAAGTCACATAAATACTGACAGCAGTGACTGCCTCTCAGGAGACTGGGAGACTTTCACTCGAAGTCCATATTGTATATAATTACCTATTTTCAAAAATATGGATAAAATATTTTTCATTGATAAAAAAGGGGGCCTATGCTTAACTTAGTGCTCTGCTATCTCTGACAAAACTCTTAATAATTTTTGAAGAAGAAACTCCACGTTTTCAATTTTCATAGAGCCCTGCATATGATGTAGCCAAATTCGGTGCAGAATGGTTTTAAATATTAAGCTTTTATTTTTGTACAATGTATTTTTCCTAGATTTAAAAGCTGGATGAATGCATTGAGAGCTACTTTTAATCGAAGCTAACTTCTTTATAAAAACTGTGTGGCCAGGCACGGTGGCGCATGCCCGTAAACCCAGCACTTGGGAGGCTGAGGCAGGAGGATCACGAGTTCAAAGCCAGCCTCAGCAATTTAACGAGGCCCCAAGCAACTCAGTGAGACCCTGTCTCTAAATAAAATACAAAATAGGGTTGGGGATGTGGCTCAGGGGCCAAGTGTCCCTGGGTTCAATCCCCAGGACCAAAAAAAAAAAAAAAAAAAACCCAACTGTGTGAACACAATATGTCTATTTACAAGTATGAGAGACAATTTGAAAATATACAGGTACCCCTTGTATTATGCTTTGGATATGAGATGTCCCCCCAAAGCTCCTGTTAATACAAGAATATTCAGAGGTGCAAAGAGTACATTTTGACAACTGTAACCAAATCATCCTAGTTTGAATGGACTCACTGGTGGTATTTGTAGGCAGGTGGGACATGGCTGAAGGAGTTGGGTCACTGGGGAGTGCCCTGGGAGTGGTGCTCATCCTGCAGCCCCTTCCTCTACCTGTTTCTTGACCACGCCATGGGATGGAGGAGCAGTTTTCCTCCTCTGGGACGCTCCTTATGATGTGCTGCTCATCTTGGGCACATATCAAGGGAGTTGGCTGTCTATGGACTGAGACCTCTGAAAACTCGAGCCCCAAATAAACTTTCCCTCCTCTAAGTTATTCTCATTGTGTATTTTGGTAACAGCAGCACAAAAACTGATGAAAGCAAAGGGGATGAGTCCTTTGGTTTTCTGTTCCCTTTTTCTCTTTCCACACTTCTGGCTGTTATGAGGTTCTTCTGTTGCCATGGTAGCCACCTGTCTCAGAACACAGACTTCTGACAGTTGCGCTTCTTAGCCACTCACTCAGACAACGGATCTGGATGAGTTCAGACATCCCTTGCCTGTGCTCCAGGAGTTGAAACGGTTTCGTATAGAAGTCGTCGCAGTTCATCCTAACACAGTGTAATGTTTGTGTGTGTGTGTGTGTGTGTGTGTGTGTGTGTGAGAGAAAGAGAGAGAGAGAGATGGGGGGATCATGGGAAATGCTAATCTAAAGACACCTTCAGACGATGGGAGGACGGGCATTTAAATAGCTAAACTCTTTCTAGAAAGGTATTTAGAATAAGACTTTAATGTAGCTGTTCTCTTTGGTCCAATAATCCAACCTGTAAGACTAGAGACATTGGTGGATAAGGGGGTTTACTGTGATTAATACCACCATCAATCATGGTCTTAGTAATCTAAGGATCACTGACACCTAAACAATGGACATTAAGAGTCGTTAATGAGAAAGTGGTTAAGATTACAGAATAGTCATATGTGTGTTTCTTGTAGTTTATGCCATGACATTTAATGACCTAAATTTCTGTAGATGTGACATCCATATATATATGGATATGTGCATATATGTATGATATACATTCATATATGTATGTACAGAAAGAGAAAAATATCTCTTTTACTGATGGTTGCTATCTCTGGACGGTGTGAGATTATAGGGGCAGTGATTGTCTTCTTCCTACTTTCCAGTATTTTTCAAATTATATACAATTATCTTTTAGGATACAAATTCTTTGAACTGTAATAAAGACAGAGTATGAGAGGTATCAGGTGCAGATGATCAGTACAGAGGGTTCTTAATAAGTTTAGAAAGAGCAAGGTCTGCCTCTTCTGCCCGTGACTAGAGACTGCAAACATGATGTGCCT
>JAJEJO010046446.1:8671-19180 GCA_020662805.1 Glaucomys volans | reverse complement strand
CCACTGAGCTTCATACCTAGGCCCTGGTTATTGTATTTTTTTAACTCCTTAAGTTATTTTTTTTAATCTTTTTCTTGTTCTTGATCGAGACCTATTCCTTTGAATATACTTTCTGGTTTTTGCATTGTTTTCAAGCATGTCAAAATTATTTGTCATGTTCATTTGATGGAGGCTCTAAATTGTCATATAATTGTAACAAGTCTGTCCTCTTGGAGTTACATGTGGTAATTGGCTGTTTTCATTCATGTTGAGATTTCCCCAGCTCCTGGTGTGAGTGATTTTCAATTAGAACCTGGGTATTTGGGTGTCTGTGGTTGACTCTGGATCTTTTGTAAAACCCAGTTTTGTTCTTTCTTTTGACTCTGACAGAGGAAACGGTTGGGGAGGGTATGGGACTGGTTACTGGGTTGAGGATAGAAGCTGAGGTTTCCCACCTGACCTGTATTAACCAGCCAGGTTGGGAGGGGCTGCTGGTTACTGCTTGTGACAGGGCAGAGCCACCTCTCCGCTGCTGAATTGGGGTGGAAGTTCGGGTTTTGCTGTCCTCAGACACTGGCAGGCTGGGCACTCACTACCCTGATGGGGACGTGAGTCCCTCCTTGACCTTCTCCTAAACCAGACCACTGAGCCACAGGCTGCAGGTTGTTCTGTGCTGTGTGGCCACAGTGAAGCCCTTCTCCTCCACAGGTGGTCTCCTCCTCCACAGGTGGTCTCCTTCTCCTCCACAGGTGGTCTCCTTCTCCTCCACAGGTGGTCTCCTCCTCCTCCACAGGTGGTCTCCTCCTCCTCCACAGGTGGTCTCCTTCTCCTCCACAGGTGGTCTGACTCACCTGTCTGACTGCCTTTTTCTTAGTCCTCTGGGTGGAGAGTGGACTTTGGTTGGGGCGTCCGTGGTCTCATGTTTGCAGAGCCAGTCTTAAAAGTGAAGGAGGAGCTCGTGTGTGGTGCCAAACTCGCCTGCAGAGGCTGCCATTGTATTTGGCTGAAATTTTTTTCTCTAAGAATTTCTTTTAAAACTGTTCCGAATTTTTTTTGTTATTTATTTAATTTTGATTCATTGAGCACAAATGGAGTACAGCTATTGTTTCTCTGGTTGTACACAAAGTAGAGTCACACCATCTGTGCATTCATACATGCACACAGGGCAATGATGTCTATCACACATTCTGTTATTATTCTTACCCCCCCCAACTCAACCCCACCCCTCCCTTCCCTCTATGCTGTCTATCCTTTCTCCATTCTTGCCACCCTTCCACCCCACATTGTGCATCATCATTCACTTATCAGAGAGACCATTAGGCCTTTGGATTTTTGGGATTGGCTAATCTCACTTAACATAACAGTCTCCAACATCATCCATTTACCTGCAAATGCCATAATTTTATTCTTCTTTATGGCTGAGTAATATTCCATTGTATATATATACCACAGTTTCTTTATCCATTCATCTATTGAAGGGCATCTAGGTTGGTTCCACAATCTAGCTATTGTGAATTGGGCAGCTATGAACATTGATGTGGCTGCATCACTGTAGTAATCTGATTTTAAGTCCTTTGAGTATAGGCCAAGGAGTGGGATAGCTGGGTCAAATGGTGGATCCATTCCAGGTTTTCTGTGGAATCTCCACACTGCTTTCCAGAGTGGCTGCACCAACTTGCTCTCCCACCAGCAATGTATGAGTGTACCCTTTTCCCACATCCTTGCCAACACCTGTTGTTGCCTGTGTTCTTAATAAAAGACATTCTAATTGGGGTAAGATGAAATCTTAAGGTAGTTTTGATTTGCATTTCTCTTATAACTAGGGATGTTGAACATTTTTTCATGAATCTGTTGATTACTTGTAGATCTTCCTCTGTAAAGTGTCTGTTCATTTCTTTGGCCCATTTATTGACGGGTTATTAGTGTTCTTGGTGTACAGATTTTTGAGTACTTTGTAGATTCATTGACCTCTAAGAATTTTTTTATTTCCCCCAATAAAAAAAAGAACTTTTTTATTGATATCTTCTGTTATTCATGCATCATTCAATAGCACATTATTTAATCTCCAGGTGTTGGAGTAGTTTCTGTTTTTAACTTTATTGTTGATTTCTAATTTCATTTCATTATGATCTGATAGTATACAAGGTAGTGGGGCTGGGGATGTAGCTCAGTTGGTAGAGTGCTTGCCTCGTATGCACAAGGCCCTGGGTTCAATCCCCAGCACCACCAATGAAAAACAAAAACAAGTATACAAGGTAGTATCTCTATGTTTTTGTATTTGCTAAGAGTAACTTTGTGGCATAACATATGGTCTATTTTAGAGAAGGAACCATGAGCTGCTGAGAAGAAAGTGTATTCGCTTTTTGATGGATGGAATATTCTACATATGTATGTTAAGTCTAAATTAGCGATTTTGTCATTGAGTCCTATGGTTTCTTTGTTCAGTTTTTGCTTGGAAGATCTGTCCAATTATGAGAGAGGAGTGTTAAAGTCCCCCAGTATTATTGTGTTTTGGTCTATTTGGTTCCTGGAATTGAAAAGGATCTGATTGACATACATGGATGCGCCATTGTTTGGTGCATAAATATTTATGATTGTTATGTCCTGTTGATTTATGCTTCCTTTAAGCAATATGAAATGTCCTTCTTTATCCCTTCTGACTAACTTTGGCTTGAAATCTGCTTTGTCTGAAATGAGAATGGAAACCCCTGCTTTTTTACTCAGTCCATGTGCATGGTATGTTTTTTCCCAACCTTTCACCTTTAGTCTGTGGGCATGTTTTTCTATGAGATGAGTTTCTTGAAGGCAGCATATTGTTGGGTCTTTCTTTTTAATCCAGTCTGCCAGTCTATGTCTTTTGATTGATGAGTTTAGACCATTTACATTCAGGGTTATTATTGAGATATGACTTGCATTCCTGGTCATTTTGACTTATTTTTGGATTTTAATCTTACTTGGTTTTTCCTTTAATTGTTCCTTTAGGGTAATTCCTCCCTTTGCTGACTTACATTGTTGTTTCTCATTTCTTCCTCTTGGAATATTTTGCTGAGGATTTTCTGTAGGGCAAGCTTTCTATTTGTGAATTCTGTTAGCTTGTGTTTATCATGGAAGGATTTTATTTCATCTTCAAATCTGAAGGTAAGTTTTGCTGGGTATAAGATTCTTGGTTGGCATCCATTTTCTTTCAGAGCTTGAAATATGTTGTTCCAGGCCCTTCTTGCTTTTAGGGTCTGGGCTGAGAAATCTGCTGATATCCATATTGGTTTCCCCCTGTAGGTAATCTGATGCTTTTCTCTTGCAGCCTTTAAAATTCTGTCTTTGTTTTGTATGTTAGGTATTTTCATTATAATGTGCCTGGGTTGGATCTGTTGTGATTTTGTGCATTTGGTGTCCTATAAGCCTCTTGAATATGATTTTCCATTTCATTCATCAGATTTGGGAAATTTTCCGATGTTATTTCATTGATCAGATTATTCATTCCTTTGGTTTGTGTCTCTGTGCCTTCCTCAATCCCAATAACTCTTAAATTTGGTCTTTTCATGATGTCTCATAACTCATGGAGGTTCTGTTCATGATTCCTTACTGTCTTCTCTGTCTGCTTGAGTTTGTTTTCAAGAGGAAATATTTTGTCTTCGTTGTCTGAGGTTCTGTCTTCCAAGTGATTTAGCCTGGTTGGTTAAGCTTTCTATTGAGTTTTTAATTTGGTTTATTGTAACCTTCTTTTCAAGGATTTCTGGTTTTTTTTGTTTTTGTTTTTGTTTTTCAGAATCTCTATCTATTAAAATGATCTTTTGCTTCCTGCAGTTGCTCTTTTAGCATTCCCTGCATTTGCTTTCTTATCTCCTCGTTCACTTCTCGGATCATTTTAATTATGTACAGCTCCCTTTCTGACAATGCTTCTGCCATGTTGTCACTGGGTACTTTTGGTATAGTATCTGGGTTTGTTTGGGACGTTTTCTTCCCATGTTTTCTCATGTTGCTAGTGTATCTTCCCCTCTTGTAGTGTGAATCCTAGGTACTGCAGTTTCCCCTTAAGGACTTACAGTGTTCCTGCCTATTTTCAATACCTCCCCTTGAATTGAGAGATCAATATTGGCAGCACACCATATAAACAATATGTATCCTTAATCTAAATCATCCCTATTAAGATATTAACAGTGTTGTCTTAATAAACAGAGATGAGTTCAAATTATTATCTATAGCATAATCCGTAGTTTTGCAATAAGAACTGCAAATCCTAATGTTGGACAGTGAGAATGAAGAACGGTATTGGACAAAACACTAATGAGATAAGAAGTGAGTCTATAGATAGACTATGTCATATGAATAGTGGAAGTGGAATTAAAAGGAATAGATTGTTAGCGTGAGGAAAAAGAGATTATCCAAGGAAATGGATATATAAGAGGGAGATAGAGTGATAATCATAATAATAGAAGGAAAAGGTAGGAATATAGTGGGTATATTAGGAATAATTGTAGTATTACAATTAATTTAAAAAAAACATTCTGAGATAAAAATATACTGTACAGTTCAAACCTCTTATTTTTCAATGACCTGATGTTTGAGAGGTGCTTGATCAAGCAGTGACCCAAGAAGGATGCTCTCCCACTACCTCCAGGTTGAGAATGATCAATGCTTCTGGGTAGAGGTGGCCTGGTGTTGATAGACGATCAGACACAGCACAGGTGCTAGACCCCGGGCCAGGGTGTGGGCCTGGGCACTAGAGCAAGTTGGGGTGGGGGCGCAGAACTGTGCTTAGTGATGGAGATGCTGGGCTTGAGAGCCCAGGCAGGCATGAACTCCTCGCTGGGGGCTCAGGCAGTGGCAGGTGGTTGCTCTCTCCTGGGGACACTGTAAAATGTCACCAAACAGCCTCAGTTCCCCACTGTGGCTGGGAACTCAAGCCACTCTAGGCCGGAGCTCTCCACGAGGTGCCGCACAATGGTTTCGGAAGACCGGAGCTCTGCTCTGAGAATCTTGAATTTTTTTTGTAGGAAAGGAAAGGATTTCATCTTACCCCAATTAGAATTCTTTTATTAAGAACACAGGCAACAACAGGTGTTGGTGAGGATCTGGAGAAAAGGGTACATTCATACATAGCTGGTGGGAGTGCAAGTTGGTGCAGCCACTCTGGAAAGTGGTGTGGAGATTCCTTAGAAAACTTGGAATGGGTTCACCATTTGACCCAGCTATCCCACTCCTTGGACTGTACCCAAAGGACTTAAAATCAGATGGCTACAGTGATGCAGCCACATCAATGTTCATAGCTGCTCAATTCACAATAGCTAGATTGTGGAACCAACCTAGATGCCCTTCAATAGATGAATGGATAAAGAAACTGTGGTATATATACACACAATGGAATATTACTCAGCCATAAAGAAGAATAAAATTATGGTATTTGCAGGTAAATGGATGATGTTGGAGACTGTCATCCTAAGTGAGATTAGCCAATTCCCAAAATCCAAAGGCCGAATGATCTCTCTGATAAGTGATGATGATGCATAATGCAGGGTGGAAGGGAGGCAAGAATGGAGGAAGGAAAGATAGCATAGAGGGAAGGGAGGGGTGCGGTTGGGGTGGGGAGTGGTAAGAATAATAACAGAATGAGACAGACATCATTGCCCTCTGTACACGTATGAATGCACAGATGGTGTGACTCTACTTTGTGTACAACCAGAGAAACAATAGCTGTACTCCATTTGTGTTCAATGAATCAAAATTAAATAAATTAAAAAAAAATTATTTACATACTAAATTTATTTCTTCCTCCCCCCACCCCCCAATGCTGGGGATTTAACCCAGAGCCTTGCACATTCTAAGCAGGAGCTCTACCAGTTACCTATATCCCCAGCCCCTGAATACTAAGTCGAAAATATTGGGATATTTACTAATTTTAGTAAACTATTCTTCATTTGACACTCTCACTGTCCTAAATACAGTTTTTCTTGACAGACAGACAGAAACACACACACACACTTTTATGTTGATTAGGTGGTACACACCTGCTTCCATGAAGGCTTTGTCATCTTTCTTAGAAATATAAATCAGTTTCCTGATTAATAGGACCAGCCCAATTGATATTTACTTACATGCTTTTGAAATTTTTTAATACCACAATAGAGTTGACCTACATGTACTATAGTAAAAGTGTTATGCCTTCTACTGAAAGAGGCAGAATTTAACTTTATAAAACTTTATGTTCAAGCCTGAAGTTAAATTCCTTGAAGTAATTCTAATGCTATAACCTTTCCTTGGGTGTACAGTGCACATAGGGAACCTGACCGAGGTGAGATTTCTCTCCCTCTACGGAACAGGATTTTGTGTTTTCAAGGGCTTTGCTCTTCATGTCATTTGAATGCTTTGGATGTGTCTAGTGTAGATAGGACTGATGAGATTCAGTATAATCCCTTTTTTTCTCCTTTGTTTTTAGCAATTCTTGTGAGTTGTTAGATAAGAGGATGTTTTAATTTTGGCGTTGGAAAACCAAAACTGGGAGAATGTGCTGCATTCTTAGGATTTGAATGTTTGCTGTGCACTCGGTGGTATGCACAGAGTGAAACCCTGAGTTCTGCTAAGGAATCTGGCTAGTGAGGGAGGTGACGTGCTGTGGCCAGGGACCTAATGAAGCAAGGCACAGGGCAGTGAGGAGGAGGGCGTAGGTAAAGAATGAAAAGGTAGAAAATGATATACTGCTGTGAGACTAATTCCTCAAAGGAGAGCTGGAGTTAGCTACATTTGTAACAAACCAACTAGAGCAAAGAATGTTGTGGGGATAAAGAAGGTATTTTCATAATGAAAAGGGAAGGTCTTCTTCATTTATGTATGATCTATCAGAATGTATAAATGCATTCTACTGTCATATACAACTAATTAGAACAAAAAAATAAAAAAAAATTTAAAAAGGGAAGGTCTTTTCCTAATGATAAAGGGCTCAGTTGTTCAAGAATTTGTGATAATCCTAAATATTGTGATCTGGGAACATAGTTTCAGAATGTATGGAGCAGATCCTGATCACTACAAGGGGAAATTGGTATGTCCAAGATGATAGTCAGCAAGTCCATTATTCCTCTGTCCGTAATGGACAGAACAAGTAGAAAATCAGTGAGCCTGCAGAGGACTTGAACCACCCTGTCACCCAGGGGACTGCACTTCACAGTTTACAACGCTCCATTCGAGCACATCAGAAGATCCATTCATTTTGAGTACGCACGCATTACTAAGACAACATTCTGGGATGAAAATCAAGGCTCACACTAATAAGATTCAGGGCATACAGAATAAGTTCTGTGGCCACACTGAATAATTCCAGTAATGGAAGTCTGCCAGGCCTGTGTGCTGGGCCTCCTGCTTAGCAGCTCCTGGTTCCCCCCACCCTCGTGTGCACATCTGAGCAGTCCCCTGCCCTCAGTGTCACCTGGGTTTGGTGTCTCCCCTGTAACCTCTAGAACACGACAAATGCTCATGTGTCGTCACCTCCAAGATTTACTTATGAAATGAAGTGGCTAGCATCTCACTCTCTCTGTTCTTGTTTCTTTCTTCTTCTTTTCCTGTTGTGTCCTCTTCCCTGTCTCCTTGGGATCTCTGCCTCTGGGGAACCTGCTGCTCTCTTAGGTTGCTCTGGATGGAGAAGCTCATCAGTCTTAGGACTCATTGATTTTTTCAAAGAACCAACTTTTTGTTTCATCAATTTTCCTGAATTTTTCGTCTGTTTCTGTGTTTCAGTTTCATTTATTTTCACTCTGATTGTAATTATTTCCTGTCTTCTGCTTTTGGTGTTGATTTGTTCTTTTTTTAAGGCTTTTTAGATGTAATGTTAGGTCATTGATTTGGTGACTATATTCTTTTAATGAATGAGCTCATTGCATTGAACTTTTTTTTAGAATCACCTTCATTGTATCAGAGATTTTGATATGTTTTGTCACTATTCTCATTTACCTTTAAGTATGTCTTTATTTCACCCCTGATTTCTTCTGCTATCCATTGGTCATTCAGTAGCATATTATTTGCTGTCCAGATGTTAGACTAGTTTCTATTCTTTTATTTTATCATTGATTTCTAATTTTATTTAGATCATTTTTTATGATCTGATTGAATGCAAGCACTATCTGTATTTTTCTATATTTGCTGAGCATTGCTTTGTGGCCCAAGATATCATCTATTTTACAAATGATCCGTGCTACTGAAAATAAAGTATATTCAGTCATTCATGGATGAAATGTTCTGTCTGTTCAATCTGAATTACTAATTGCATTTTTAAAATTTCTGTAGCTTTTTATTTCGTTTTTGTTCAGAAGATCTTTCCAGTGATGAGGGTCATGTTAAAGTCACCCAGTAATCTTGTGTTGTGGTCTTTTTTTTTTTTTTTTGGAACCAGAAATTGAACTCAGGGGCACTCGGCCACTGAGCCACATCCCCAGCCCTATTTTGTATTTTATTTAGAGACAGAGTCTCACTGAGTTGCTTAGGGCCTCACTAAGTTGCTGAGGCTGGCTTTGAACTTGGGAGCCTCCTGCCTCAGCCTCCCGAGCCACTGGGATTACAGGTGTGTGTCACCTTGCCCAGCTTGTTGTGGTCTCTTTGATTCATGAAATTTAGAAGGTTTTTTTTTTTTTAATGTATGAAGATGCCCCATTATTTGAGGTATGTGTGTGTGTATATATATATTTATATTTACCTTGCTATTTGTTGTTGAGGTATAATTTCTTGAAGCAGTATGAAATGACCTTGTCTGTCCCTTCTGCTTAACTTTGGCTCAAAGTCCACTTCATCTGATATGATGGAAACCCCTGATTTTGTACGAGGTCCTTGTGAATGATGAGTTTTTACCCCTTTTACCTTCAGTCTCTTGCTGTCAATGCCTAAGAGGTCAATCTCTTGGAGACAGCATATTGTTGGGTCCTGTTTTTTGATCCAGTGTCTTTGATTGATGCATTTAGGCCATTCACATTCAATGTTATTATTGAGAAGTAATTTTATCTCCATCATTTTGATTTATTTCTCATTTTTTATTTGGATTAGTTTCTGTTTGACTATTCTTTTAGTGTACTTTCTCCCTTTGCAGGTTTTCAATTTTATCTTTAATTTCTTCTTAAAGAAATCTTTTTTTATTGGTTCTTTTTAATTACACATGACAGTAGAACCCCTTTTGATATAATTATACAGCAGGGAATATATCTTTTTTTTTCACAATGTAGATTCACATGAATCATATGGTCTTACATATACATAGGGTAATACTGTCTGTCTCAGTCTACTATCTTTCCTTCCCCCACCCCACACATCCCATTTTCCTCTACACCATCCATACTTCCTCCATTCTTCTCTTGTCCCCACCATAACACCCCCACATCAGTATCCAGTGATCAGAGAAAACATTCCGCCTTTAGTTTTTTGGGCTTGGCTTATTTCACTTAGCATGAGATTCTCCAACTCCACCCATTTACCAGCAAAATGCCATAGTTTTTTTTTTTTTTTTTTTTTTGTGGTGCTGGGGATTGAACCCAGGGCCTTGTGCTTGCGCGGCAGGCACTCTACCAACTGAGCTATGTCCCCAGCCATGCCATAGTTTTATTCTTCTTTATGGCTGAGTAATATACCATTGTGTATATATACCACAGTTTCTTTATCCATTCTTCAGTTGAGTATATTTTCTGGATCAGACTTTTTAGTTGTGAGTTCTTTCACCTTTTGTTTATCATGGAAGGTTTTTATTCGATCATCAATTTTGAAGCTCAGTTTTGCTTTTATAGTATTCTTGGCTGGAATCCATTTCATTTCAGGACTTATTATATATTAGTCCACGACTTCCTAGCTTTTAGGGTCTGGGCTAAGAAATCAGCTGAGATCTGGATTGGTTTCCTTCTAAATGTGATCTGTCATTTTTCTTTAGCAGCCATTAAAATTATCTCTTTCTTCTGTAGGTTGGGCATTTTCATAACAATGAAACAAACAATGCCCTTTCCTTCACCAGCTGTGGGAGCCAGGTCAGGCTGGGAGCAGACACTCCCTGCTGCCTTGGATCAGGCAATTTTCCACTTTAACTCCCTCTGGCTGTGTTTGCAGGTGCCTACCACTTAAGTTTCCTGGAATATTCAGGGAACTTCTCCTAGTAGCCGTCTGCGCACAGCTGCCCACAGCTGGCAACCAGATCTCTTAGGTCACAGTCCCTAGGCTTCTCACAGTGAATCCCCACAATGTCAGTGGTTTGTGGATTCTACACAGAATTTTGTTTTGTTCTTGTTGAGGCACACTTTCCAGCACATTCCACTCAGTCCCACTCCCCTGTTTGGGGTAATGGCTGGTGGGGAGGGATTTTCAGTGATTTGGGGCTACTAGTGGTTCCTCTATAAATTCTTTCTGGCTGGATACCTAAGAGTTCCCACTGCAGGGCCCGTCCCTCTGGTTTAATTTGCAGCAGTCTGGACGTGGGAAAATGTCTTGTCATGAGATGGCTGTGAACCCTGGTTCAGGCTTCCCTTCACAGTTTGGTTTTCACATGTTTGATCTGTTTTAAGGGACCTGCTGTTC